>JALDNG010000041.1:5387500-5630000 GCA_024349245.1 Neodontobutis hainanensis
CGAGGAAAGAATGGCTCTTCACTGGGAACTTTACAGATACACAAGTGCATTTTAAGATTGTACACTTGTCATGTTGAATGCTTGTCATCAGTGTGCAGCGTTTATTATTTTAAAGAACTAGATTGGGTAGACCGATTATGGCCTTTAGACTTTCTGCAAAGCCCACCTTTGTATGGCTTCAGCTGAAGGATATGAGCCATAGCATTTGGCTCAGGGCTCTAAACCAATCTCCCTGACCCAAATTTCTCTGAGGATGTAGTTATGCATTATAAATTATGTATAAAGTGTGTAGCGTCTATTTAAACACATAATTTAAATGCAAAGGTTAGATGCAGCGGATGATTTACAAAACAGAGCAAGTATGGCACCAAACACCAAACTAGGATGAACTTTTGATACAGCGCTATAGAAAATATCATATATTTTTTTTAAATATATAATGATTCCACACATAAAACGAAGTTCACATTTTGTAAATATAAAAACAGGCATGAAGACTAGGGTTTGCATTCTACTAATCTCTGGTACAGTTTGATTCAAATGTAAGTGGAAAACAAACCAAAACTGTATTCTCCAGCAACAAAACGAAAAGATGGCAAACTTAAAGCACTAAAGGAAATAATGTCTTATTAGCATTTGATCCAACAGCACCATCTAGTGAGATTCTTGAGAAAGGGCTTGTTTTTTGTGCAATTTCTTATGTGAGTCAAGAATGTTTTTTGTTTTAGTTTGAACCAAATGTTTCGGACTACAAGTGTGGACACACCGTTAAATAGGGCTAGTATTAAAATTGAGACCAAACCAGGACTCAATCTGATTTAATTTCAAAGCCAGAAATGAAAAAAAATATAGTTTGCTGGAAGTACACTTCTATGTGACACACACTTTAACTCAGAAGAGTGTGTGGTGCCCAGAGAGCCAGGTATTGTTTGAGGTGGTACTTAGTGAGATTCACTGATTTAACCTGTATCCAATATTCATCTGCCTTTTGCACTTCCACATGCAAACGTAGATAATTACTGTACATCCACTCTGCTCTGATCCATCCCTTCATTTCTGTGCTGCTTTTAAATGAGCTTCTATTAAAATGCCATTATACAAAAATGGGAGAAATGATGTCCCTGACAGGAGAGTAAATGTAAGCTCCCACACATGGAACACTTCATTAACCTGGTGAATATTTACAGCCCTGAACCGCAGAGTTGCTCATCTCTTTAGTGTCTGGGTTGATAAAACCAATTTGGTTCACACAGGTGCTTTAAAAGGCACTTTTACTAATGACCCTTATTGATCTTTTTTATGTTGAAAAGTCTTCAAAAAGGGAACTAACAGCTGCTGCGTAAACAGCTGTGACACTAAAGGGACCTTTAGTTTGTTTAATCATTCTCCTCAACAACTGGGCACTAACCACAGATGCATAAACAAAAAATACAGGAAAAACAAAGACTAAGACAAAAAAGATGTAAAACAAAAACACTTTACACCATTCTTGGTCCGGATCAGTCAATATTTTAAACATCAAAATGAACCATGACATATTCAGATCATATAGAGTGTGGAGCCGATGTGTAATTATGTCCTGTTTTGATTGTATGTGTGTTGATAATAATGCTAGTAAATGAATTCTCACAATAAATTAACTTAGGCTCCAAACTGAACATTGAAAAGCACAGGAATATAGAGACTAAGCATCTTCAGTTTGCCTAATGGCTCCATACATAGCCAATTAATTATGAAAAACTAATCTTACAAACAACAAAGAAAGGTGCACGCGTATTAAATATATCTTTTTCTACCTACGTAAGAAAAAACAGAAACTTAAAATGAGGCCACAACAAGCAATGCAAGTGTAAATTCTCAGCATTAGTTGTTTTGGCATTCAAGCACATTTGCCCAAAAGCCAAAGATAAGTAATATATCCACATATTATTTCGAATTCCAGTCACACTTAAAGCAGCCATTTAGCACGCAACACTGAACCTAAACTCAATTAGAATGTAAAAACTATACATTGAGACGACTGCTGTCTGAAAGGCAGTATTTTCCAGGCTTACATGTGAGCAGTGTAGGTGTTCATCAAAGCGTCTGTCATGTTTTGTGACTCGTGGCAGTGGGAAACGTAACATGACAGAGAATATAACCTGTCGCGGCACAAACCATTAAAACAGCTCGCCAACATAACCCTTTCCTAGAGACTTCAGCGCCATCCCTCAAGCCCAATCCATCACTTCCTTAAAGATGGATGGTAGAGCTATAGAAACTCCTCTGAAATGCCTAACTATTCTTTCCACCGCTCAAATGTTTAGTGCAAAACCTCACTGAGTTCTTCCGTCTGCTCACCTCGGGTACCTCTCTGAACGACTGCAGATAACATTATTGAATATAAAGCACCTGGGAACTGCTCCTCGCCCTGCCAAGATCAATTTCCAGTCAGTGTCGGTGAAATAGTACCCAAAAAATGTCTGAAATGAGACTGTGAAATATCACCTGGCCCTCAAACGCCCACAGGTTTTCCTTTCCACAAATAGTCTAGGAAAAGTTTGAGATTTCTTTAACGCGTTGCAGTTCCTGTTCAAATGAATGTTCAGTTTTTTTTAGGAATACTGTATGTGGATGTGTAGTCTCTCCTCACATTCATGTACTAGTCTTGGCCATAACTTGGTCTCTGTCCCTAAAAGTATTAACCTCAACCCTAACTGCTGTACTGTCTGGTTTCTGCCATTAGGCTGGAAATATGATCTCTTGGAAATCAGTTTGAAGGGGAGGGGTTGACACCTTGATTGGATTTTCTTCTAAAACACATAAAAAAACAGGCATTGTTCAGAGGTTTATATATAAAATAAAATATATTAAAGCGTAGGTCTGAAAATGTAAATTTTGTAAATATTATAAACATCATCTTTGCATTTCTTTGCTCATTAAACATTCACTTTGCCAGAGCGGCCATTTAGGAAGAAAAGGAAATACACAATGGCTCAACACTTACCAATGACTACCATTCAACAAGGAAACAATAAACTGTTAGCAAAATACTTCCCTTTCGGCACAAAGAGGATATTATGGGCTTTTAATTTGCTTTCAGAAGGACAGGAAATATATGCATTTAAAGAAGAGTCTTATTGTCGGCCTGAGCTTATCATTAAAAGATGGCATTTCTCAGCCAAAAACAAATATAATACCCTCTAAGTACGGAGAGAGGACCTGATGCTGTTGCAGAAAGATTTGTAGACGTTATAATGCCTTTACTTACAGCAAGAGTTCAGGATCTCTTTAGGCAGCAGCTCATATTCAAATAATAAGTCATATACAGTATAATACATCATCTCTGTGAGTCACCAGTCTGATCCTATACTCTGTTAAACCAGTCCTGCTGTAGGCTGCCAAGCTGCACATACAAATAATACATTAACTCAATTCCATCCACAGTGGAAGCCCAGTAAATATTTTTGTATGTGTGGATACATGTGGATACATGTGTGGATACATAATGATAGGTTAATTAGTCATTTGTACTATGGGGATCTTGATTACTTATTCCTCATGAAATCCATATACAAGTGATATAGCAGTGGTTATTATTCTGAAAGCACAAACAAATTGCATTCAGTCTTCTGCTCCATACTTACACATTGACAGCTGAGATTTCTGCCAAGAAGATGCAGACATTTCTTGTGGGCGGCTTTAATCTTTACCACATTTTGGCACTATTCGTGACTGACTTTGGATATTCTTATTTTTTCCACAGGGCAAACATGACCTCTACATAAGACAACTTATTTATTTTTTTTTAGATGGCATTGCAGAACATTCTTGTTCATAGTGCTTCTCAAAAATGCACTCTAAAAATAATATTTACCACGATGGACACTGTGTTTAAAAAATATCTTTGTAGTTATGCATTAGTGATGCATCTAGGATGTCAATTTTGTCTTTTAAATGGCTGCAGAAATGATTTACATTGTCACAAAAAGTGAATATTTTTCCATTATCAGAAATGTTAAGTTCACAAGGTTTGTGATGACTTAATAGCTTTATCTATTTTTCATGCACTAAGCCTATTTTCTCCTCCGTGAGCAGTGGATGATCTTAGCCTCACCTTGACACGGTGACTTTGTCTTGAGTCTGTAATGTTCTGAGATAATTCGTAGAGGATAGAGGAATAAAAGCTCTGAGGCTGTTACGACCTAAAAATCTCATTATGGAAAGCCAATCTGTCTTAACTAAAAAAGAATATGCTGCTCATGTCGGACAGCTGCCCGCTCAAGAAAAGAGCCATTAGTAATTCTGTGTGTCAAAGCGATTCACAGCTTAATCATCGGCTCCTGTCCACAGTGCCACATTTGAGCCAGTCTCTGTGAAAGTGCAGCCTTCCTAGTTCAAGCCAGTGATTGAGTCTTGTGCCTGCACTCAAGGTTTCTGGGGTGTTCAAGAGCTCGGGCTTTGATAACAGACACTGACAAGCCAAAGCTGCAGCACGTGAACCTTATCGACTCCTGGAACAATCACTGATCACACCATGACAGCGCGGTAAAAGGAAAGCGAAGGACAGAACAGGAGACATGGAGGTGTGTGTCACGAATGATACATGAAGGGTCCCTGAAACGTGTATGAGTGTCATGAACCTGAGAATGGGTTGAAAGCTTTTATCATTTATAAGAGGAGGGCAGGAAGTCATCATGACAGACCGTGTGAGATGTCTGAACACTAGATGGCAGTTTGACATAGAGAGGGTTTTTCTCCCTGCAAGCGCAGACAGCAATCACCGAAATGCTCTGTTTGATGATTGAATTTGTATTTACCCCTTTTTCAGACATCCATCATGAATATGAAACTTGAGCCGGGCTTGTCATGTGTTGGTTCACGTGGAGGTGACTTATAAACCGGATAGATCTCTAGCACTGTGATATAGCTCTCTGTTTTATGTCGAAACAAATCAAGCCACACAACCACATTCTTCTACAGAATAATATTGTTCCAACTTTGTAAAATGTACAAGTTTAAAGGTGGATTGTGTAAAATATTGTAGTTTTTACTGCTTCTATAATCTATGTTTTAAATCATTTCAAACTATTTGTTTGTAAAATTTAAATAAAACCGAATTAAACATTAAAATTGTTTGATTGTCTTATTTGATTTCTATATTTTTATAAAATGAATTAGTGGAACAGTTCTGCTTTTGTATTATTTTTTTTATAAAGAGCTGCTACCTTGCACAGCAGCTGGATTCTGAAGAGATCTGTGAGTACAAACCCCTCGAAATCCATCTTGACTTGCTTTGGGGCAATATGATTTCCTGTCCAGACCAATGGTGTGGCAGCAGTGGCAGTTCTGAGCCCGTTGCTGATGATTAATGCTGACATTAACCTACTTCATGCTGTTAAAATAAAGTGAATGTTATTAACACACAGGCAGGACGGACGCAAAAAACAGGTAAATGACAAGTCAGGATGAGACAAGGACACAAGCTATTACTTCCGGTTCCCACAACTGTGTAGAAAGGACAAACTGAGCAATGCTCGAGAAGAAGCACAAGTAGGGCTTGCGACTTTACTAACTTTACTTTTTACAATACTAATTTTAACAAAACTTTTGCTTCAGCACAGATTTAGTATTTTCTACCCAACACTGCTATAATTATTTGGGACTTTGTTTCCCATTTCCTTACACTTCCTTGCTGCTGGTGTTTTCAGCCAGTCTATCACACAAGACTTAATTAAGCAAAGGCACCGCTTAATAACAATAAAGAATAATACAGATCAAATACTGCCTCAAAGACAGGATTAGTCGAAGAATGTGCAGCTTCTGATTCTGTATGTGTCTTGTGATTAGTTAAGAAACACTTTATAGAATGAACACAGGCCATGGGGATCAGTTTGCGTGGTTAGTAATCCAGCCGCGAGCACTGGCAAAGACAAACCCATAGAGAAGACATGGGATGACCTGGGATTTTATTTAGTGGTGGAATGATACTGTTGAGTGTTTTTTTTTCTCTTTGTACCCAAAATAGAATCAGTCCTGGCATCTGCTTCTAACCAGCGCTGCATTAATAAAAAGACTGTCACTGCTCTTAATCATTGGTGCAATTACCTTTCAACAAAACAAGCAACAAACACTTCAGGAACTTTCAATATGCGCCTACTAAACTGTGGGAGACTTGATAATGGAAAGAAGTAATGACAAGCCCGGACAGAAGCCCTGGAGGGACAACAGAAATTTGGTTTTAGAAAGATTTTATTACTTGGAAAATAACTCACAATTGAAAATATGATGAGCTTTAGGCCTTCAGAGAAACACAATGTGCCCTTGGTCCTTTCAACACGACAATTATTTCCAATCAGTAGGTTATTCCAAATCCTCAGAGAAGTAAATATAAAAAAGTGTTATGTGAAAAGTGCCTACTGTTATTTTGGAGCTCACCAATAACACAGTCTGTGGATTTTAGCCTCTAGGCGTAAAAAAAAATCAGCTCCACAACCTGGATAAGGTGACAGATGGTTTTTAACTTTTCTCATAATTGGCGTGGGTTGTTTTGCAAAGTCAGTGCCATTAAAGAAAAACTTTGTTCATAGCCATGTTGTTTTCTCCCTGTCCTCTTTCTGTCCTTGCCGCTTGGTCCTGCTGTTATTTTGATGTGTTTTTTTTTCTCCAACATGTGACAGCCATTTTTTACCTTTGATCAGGGACAACAGGAAGAGCTGTAGACCCCAAACGGTAATGAAATACTTCCAGTGGCAGAAAACAGAACACAGATGGAATAAAGTAGGACAGTGAAAAGTGCAAAAAGTAACACCCCATCCCATTCTGGAGTCTCCACTTATTTACATTAAAAGACATTTTTTCTGTAGTTATTCGGAAAGTCATTGTTATTTGATCATTTATTGTTTGAACACAGAAATAATAATTTATTACATAAGTTTCAAAGACACAGCGTCTGTTGTGATTGACAGATCAAACCCTCCAGAACAGGTTTGTTACAGTGGAACTCAAAAACATCTAATTAGTATTGTGTTTATATCCTGAATAGTTACCTGGACAAACAGACCTACTTCCCTTAACAAAGGAAAATCAGCAGAAATCCTGTGGGGCCAATTTATCTAAAAAGCGTCTGGTTTTATGCAATGCTTTGTTTCTCTGATTGTTTGCATGTTTTTCAAATTGTGTTTGTCCAAACCTAAAGTTTACTTACATTACAGATATTTAAATAAAGAATAAGGGTTTTCTGGGCCTTTACTACTGTTTTCCATAATTATAAATAAAGACAAAGTATGAAAATAAATGAGAAATGCTGTAAAATAGATTTGATAGAATAACCAGATGCCATATCTCGTTATGGTCTAGCATTGTTCCGTTATTACAGAGAAGATAAAACAGAGACAGAAGATGAACAGTGAGCTGAACATCACCATCTGCATGTACGTTACAAACAAACATTCAGTCTTTCTGTCGTCAGACCTGTTGGTGGCAGTGTTGACGTGTTCAGTGTTTTGCTCGTGGCTCTCCACTGAACCCTTCCCACACACATTTGATCGATGATAAGAACAGCAGCGCAGCTCAGGGCTGAATGAAGCCTTTAAGCACAATTTGATTTGGTCCCGGAACCATTTTATTTCAAAGGCACAAATAAATGAATCTGTAAATGTATTTATTACTGTAATGCAGAGTATTAACAGTAGAGTTTTTTCTGTAATTGGTTGATAATTATGAGTTTTTAACAGAGCTCATCCTTTCCAATGTAACTTTTCTTATGCCTTCCTGTCACTCAGTCTGCACTCACCACACAATCCTATCTGTTCTTTTTACACTGTGCTCTGGATTAACCATCTGGACTGACGGCCCTTTTCCCGGTGGGCCTGTCACCCTCTGGGCCCGCACTGAGTCCACCATCACAGATAAGAGCCATCAAACAAAAAGAAACTGTCTGGGTGTGCAATAGTACAGCTAAGAGGCTGCCCTTCTCTTGTGACAGCTTTACTTTGTGGCTGCTGTGTGTACAATAAAAGGTGGGATTAACTGTGTTAATTAAAAGGCTTATGTTTGCAAACATAAGCGCTCCAACATAATGTGATCATTAACAAATGTACACTCCATGTCACAAGAGAGAGTAACAGAATAATGATGGAGGTTGACTGTTGCCAACTCTTAATATCTGCATAAAAATAGGTCACATAGTATTTAGGTCTGTAAATGGATTTAAAACTGACTTGTTACCATTAAAACTGTTCACAGCATTTCTAAAGCTCTTGTGGGCTGCAGGAGGTCTGCAGTGGTCAGTACTTTCCAGAGGGGAATGGTGCCTGGGTTCAAGCTGTGAACTGTGTGACATGGCATATGTGTCTGATCCATGGGGGCGCCACCTCTCAGTTCCTACGTCCAGGAAAGGACCTGCTGCTAACATCATGGTGCCAAATCCTGCAGCGCAACAGTAGAGGTCTAGTGGAGGGCACCATGAAATTAACTTTTTTTGGAATTATTTATTTTGCAGCAGTTTCAATTGCTTTATTGCCCATCCAGTTGATTCTGAGCTCTCTGGAAAGTCAGATGTAATAACCATTAACATCACCCCCCGGTGGTTCTATTGCATATTGGAATGTTGTCATGTCTTGTCTCCCAAATATGGTCCTCCTGTAGTAAAGCAGTTTTTACTGGCACTTCAAATTTTTATTTAAAGTTTGACATCCATTACATTCGGATTTAGCCCAAATAAAATATCAAACAGCCAACATGGTTTTGTCAGAGTATACTTATATTAGTATACGTAATACACTGTAAGGCATCCCAGGGTTTTTCTTTCTAGACCTGACATATTTTAAAAGTCATTAGCAGAAGCAGGATAGCATAAAACAAACTGCCATTACTGTCTCGCTTAATAGCCTTAAGCTGTTTACCAAGCTCAAGAGCAAAATTGAATTAATAAAGCATTCTGTGGCTACTCCAGCCCTAAACCAGTGAGTAAACACCACATCTTAAATGTTGGCCAACTGCTGGTTAACACTATGAACACTGACATACATATGAAACAAGGATATTACGCCATTTTAGTTTTTCTGTTATTATATGTCCCGCTCTGTTCCTGGGCTTTATTCATTGAACAGGTGCCTAAAGGCAGTCGCGCTGTTAGGCAACACAATTACAAACAATTACACTTCAAAGCACAAAACCTCGTGCCATTCATTCAGATATTTAAATGAGCTGGCAGGACGTTAGCCCATACCGACCCTGTACTTTACCTACAGTGCACAGATGCTATGGCCCATAAATCCTTTTTACAGTCTTTTCTGAGGTGAGCCACCAAAGTCTGCAACATGAACCAGGTGCAAATACAGTAGTCAAGCCAATTAGCTGAATGGCTTGATTATATTCTTTTAATGAACATTCAAAATGATGTTGTCAAAGCTGTGCCTGGCCAAGCTGTATTATGCAACTCTTAAATGAGCTTTAATGAGCTATGAATAGACGCAGTGTGTTCGTGCATATTCCGCTAGAGAGTCTCTTAGCTGGATGTGTGAAGTATAATCATTATGAAACCACAGTCTGCAGAGGATTCTGTGGCACAGCGACTCCAAAACAATGTGGAACCGGCTAAAAATGTACACAGGGCTGCGAGGAATGACATAATAATCACATAGCAGAGAGCATTTTGTATTCAGCCAGTGTGTATTAAGATTTTACTAAAAGAAGATTATGCAATTAAACTGTTAAAACATATAAAACTAAAGCCGAGAACTCAACATATGGAAGTAATATGGATGAAAAAAGCTATTTAGGATGAGGTTAACTATAGATGACCTTTTTGAATTATGGTCATCAGACAATCAAAAATACACAGTTTGCTTCCTAGTGTGCTTTTGACGAAGCAGGAGCTTAATGTAAATGTCAAGCCAAAGGTTGAATGCAATATCTGCACAATCTTTACTTTTTTACTGCAGAGTTATTTTGAGAGAGTATACCATAAAAGGCTTGGTGTTTTCCTAATCTTATTTTTTTATTATGTCTTAACTCAAAATGCCTAAAGTACTGCAGCCAAAATGTCCACCTTCTGCTTTGACCTAGCCTTTTACCCTTTTAATGTATATACACAAGAATTTTATTTGTATTTATTTTTTACAATTTTGACTAAATAAAGATGGACAATGATTTTTCACAATGGGTTTAAAGGGGCATTGTGTAAAAAGTTGTAGTATATAGCTAAACAAAATGGAACACATCAGTTAAATAGTTCTCAATAGTGTACAATCCTATTAAAATAACACTGTCTTTGTAAAATAGATATGTAAAGGGCCATTAAACCCACTATTTTCTATTACTTTTTGTCACAGATTGGACAAACTGAGCACTTGGAAAAGAAGCTCACGTGGTGTTTCTTTTCCCACATTTTGAAGTGAAGGGAATGTGCCTCTAAATTTTTCCACTGGGTTTGTTCAAAGACAGTCCCTACAAGTCATCATAGTTGTTCACGAACAAGGAGTGTGAGCTCTGGAATTTCAATGTGCGCTTTTACTTTAGATAAAGGCCAAAACTGCATCAACACCTACGATCAGACACACAGTAGAACTCCATTCAGGCTGAAGGATAGCTCTTTTGTACTTTGTTCCATAACCAGCCACTGCTTTGACTAAAGTACACTTTTACAGACCTATTCTGTCACCATGGCGATGCTTGAAGTCTTGAAACCTTGCTCAAATGTCACGGTTCAACTGTAGCATCATCGTCACAAAGATCCTTCCAGATCTGCGTCTTATTCGCTCATATTATTTGTGTACACAAGCGTTACTGTTCTGTACACTGAACCAGCCTCATGATGAACAGCCTCGACCTACTGTGAACCAAAAAATCAATACTCAAACCTGAGATCTCTGACACCATGAGCATATATTCATTCTAAGACCAGACAACTAGAGAATAACAGCATGGCATTGTTATGGAATTATGGAATTGTTCTTTAGTGACAGACAGGTAAATTACAAGTTCCCCTTTCATTTGTCTATAACAAAGAGAAGAAAAACAGAAAACAAAGAGACACCTGCTACAGATTTTCTCAACAAAATGTAATTTAAAAAACACAGTTGGAGAATGACAAAATAATTGCAGTGTATTGCTGGAAATCCAAACCCATTAAGTCATTCCTTATGTTCTCTTGTGTGTTTGGCAGGATTCACAAATCAAGCTGCTCCAGTCTGTTGAGTTATTTAAAGATGAGATTCAAGAAAGAAAGTCCCACTTGACTTTTTAATATCTGTTTTAAAAGTTTGACTGTAATTCATATTCCGTTGGGTTTCCATTGACATGTTATAGCTCAGATAATATGCAAAGAGATTGTAGCAGCAAATAATGTTTTTAAAAAAGTAAAAACATATGTCTCAATTATTTGGTCAAAATGTAATGAATCATACTGAGACTGTCTTTTAGCTTAACCAACTGGCCATGTATCATCCATTTTATCAAGAGTGTCACTGGAACTGCCTTTTGTCTGTATTGCAGGCTTTAGAGTTGAGAAATACAAAAGAACAGGGGATTTTTCAAGTAAAATAAATACAAACGACGTGTTGTTTGTCTGTGTTACAAATGGGTAGTATAAATATTGTGTTACGTTATTAAGACTTGATGTAAATTCAGACATACACCTAATGTTCTCATTCTTCCACATGTTCTACTGGTTTCAACCAAATACTATGGAAACATTTAGCGAGGCCAGCCAGACCCACCAATCTTTCTCAGTGAAGTCTGTTGGGTCTAGAACGCCATCCATTTACATCGACCAGATATAACTGTTAATCTAAATCAGTGGGTCCCAAACTGGGGTCTGAAGCCCTCTAGTGGGTGGTCAAATAAGTACAGAAAAATAAAATGTTTTAAAATTTGCATATTAATTCTTCTCCGTGGTGTTGAAAAAATATTGTCATTAAGCAATTTATAGCCAACAGTCTCTTGTTTGTTACATTGGTTGAATTACATTTTCAGAGAAGTACTTCACTCAGTCTTATATTAGAGGAAACGTTTAAGATTGGGGGGGGGGGCCTCACAGTATTTTCTTGACTTTGGGAATGGCTGATCTAAATCATTGCACATTAGGTCAGTCAGTCATTCTTCATCCACCTGTCACACCCTCTGGAAATCAAACTGGGACTGGAAGGGACCAAACTAATTCTTAATTTTATTTTATGGTGACCTTTCACTATAAAATACATTATCAAAATACACTTAAAAGCCTGACACTTATGCAGTGTTGTTGCCAGTGCCTTGTACAGTGCCTTGTAGACCACAGAGTACACTCTTACATGTGACAGGGGCTGAGGCTGTGACTGCTGTCTAAGGTCTGTCATGTCAAATGTTTATTATGTTTTAGTAAAGGCAATGCCAAAATACTTTTTAGTGGGTCTTAAACAGAAATTACAATGACGACATTCCTTTGCAAGAAGCTTCATGAATTAGGCCTATCGTTATTTTTGTCTCCTGAGACCCTTGAAAAGTACTTAATAAAAATAAAATAAAAAATAATAATCTGAATTTATTTAGTACTTTACAACTAAAGTAATGAATGAAACTAAGGGAACATATTCTAAAGTAACACTAGCTTATAACGGTTTATTTTGAAAGTCTCCTCATATTCTTTCATTAACCTGCACTTCTTCTGTGGCCCTTGACTTAATCTGACAGTTTCACAGTTAAAACAAATGACTAATCAGTGCAGGTAGAGAAAAACTGATGAGCCGTCAGAACTATTTACATAATGTGAGTTTGACAGGCTGATGGCATGCCAAACAGCTTTTGTGGCGCTTGATATTCTAGGCTGGCTCACTGCTTGGTGCTGACTACCCACCTTCATCAGCTCCACAGGAAACAATAGACAATGAGCAGTGACAAGTGTGATCAAATCCACACCGCTGTTTTTCATGCAGGGCTTAATCACTCAGAAAACTCTTTTTTGAGAAAGTTGCTCCTTCCCTGTATATTTCTCTGTCTGTCTTGCACACAACTTTTTCTTTTTCTCCTTTTTTCTTTGCCCAATACTTTATTATAGTGTCTCTATGCAGGTCAGCAGTGTCACGAATCCAATAAAATTTGAACACTAAAGATAAGGAGAGTCAAATTAGTAACAGGACACTACTATGTCAAAGGTGCAATGCAAAAGCATTAAAAAGAAACATCCCTCCTCTGTGTGGCATAGGCCTGTGTGAGAGCCTCTTTTCTCATTATTATCTCCTTCTGTATATGATGAGTCAGGGAGCAGCAGGAGTTCACCAGGGCAGACACACTGTTAAGATGCAAATGCTGCCTGACTGAGCACAAGATTAGGCTGTAATTTAAATGGTGCATTATACAGAAAAGAGGGTGAGGAAGTACAGATTTACTGTACCTAATGTCATTATAAAAATAATTAACACTCACTGTATACTGAATGCTAAAATGTGTAAAGAACAAATATTAATTCAAATGAAGTAAATTTAGATTAGATTAGCCCACAATAGGAAAATTCCCATGTGTTCACATACAGTGCAAAAATAGTGTTGGATAATATATAAAGAGAGAGCATGCAGTAAAAAGAATATATACAGACTTTAGAACATATTTTAAATAAGGAATAACAAATATATAAAAAAAAACTTATAGGGTGCAACCAGGTCAAGATAAATGCAAAAAAAATAAATAAAATAAAATAAAAATAAAACCGGCGCTCATGTTCACATTTACAATGGGATTACAGGAGAAACATATTGCACGGGTCAAAAGCTACATGTGAGTGGTACAGTCTAATGGCAGTTGCACTGGGGCTGTCCCACTGAAGGAGCTGCTCAGAACCTCCACAGTCTGATGCATGGGATAAAAAGTGCTGTTGGGGTTGCATGCTATGGCTAGAGCAAGTCCCTAAGCAACATACAATGGTTACATGGCAATAAAAGTTTCTGGATTATTGTCTGAGTCTGACCAGAATCAGACTTTTAAAATGCACACAAACATCTTAGTCTGACTGGGATGACAGGGGCTGAAGAAACTTTAGGCAGTTAAGGCAAAGGCATGTGACACTCCCACATCACGTGACCACTAAAGTTACGTGAGATTTGGTCCTGTTAGGGGCAGGATACATCATCCAAGAGCTATATCTGTACCACACCTTTTTCTAAATTCACACAGAGTTTAACATTGAAATCACAGCCTTCCAGGATCACTACACTCAAGTTACAAATTGTTTAAGTATCATAAAAGTACGACCTGAATGAAAATGATCAACATTTTTGGAAGACTTAATGTTTCTAAAATTAAAACAATCTTATTGCTTTTTAAAATTACAAAAACTTGAAAATATAATCAAATATATAAGGTATTTTGTTGAAAGCTTATGCAGAGTATGTAGCAGAGATCAAATGAAAGAAACATAAATGCAAACCTTGTAGTATTGGCATATTGTGAGACAAATGGTGTTCTTTATGAAAAGTGAGGCAAATTTAAACAGCTTTAAATGAAAGAGAATGCAATATAATATTCACTTTAATGGCTTTTGTGAGAACCAGAGTAAAATGAGTGGCAGGAAGTGGAGAGAGGGCAGACTTCCACACTTCTCACAGGTGGCTCCCTGACATTGATCGAGCAGACTGTTTTTTTTTTTTATCCTGTGTTTATCATTGTTACAAGCATTGACAAGGCCCAAGCTTTGTTTGTCTTCCGCAGCTCTCTCACTAACACAAACAAAATGTGCTGACTTTTGGAAGACATGCTCCTCTGATGTTCATTCAATCTGTCTGTCATGAGACTGACAGAGAGGAGATTCATGACTGTCTTGTCTGCTGAAATGTCTAAAGAGTTCAGGAAGACACATTGTGTGCTAGTGTCAAGAGGTGGACGAGTCACTCATTTGCAAATGTCTGCAAGCATTAACAGTAACATACTTTTTTAGCCTGTTGCCTGCAAACTTCACCGATGTGCAGGACATGACTTCCTTTTAAAAGAAGTGCCAATTTTAGCAGACCACACAATAATCTGAAGAAACGTTTTCTATTGAATAAAACACTGAGTATGCATTGTTTTAATGAATATTAAGAACTGAACCTTCAACATCAGCACCTCAAAAGAGATCATTTCTGTCTTACCCTTTTTTTCTTAATCATGACTAAAAGGACATAATCTCGGATACAGTTAGCCTAGGAACGCCTCCGTATTCCCTTAGAGGAGCTGGAGGAGGTGTCTGGGGAGAGTGTCGACTGCTGCCCTCATGAGCCTGTCCCAGATAAGCAGAAGAATGGAAAGAAATTTAAGAAAATGCATGCAAACCTTAAAATGATAGGATAATACTTACAAAGTTGCCAAAGTTATAGTTAAAAGCTCTCTGTTATTTGTTTTTGCATCACTGATTGGTCAATAAACTTCCTGAAAACTACTCCGCTAACAAATTAACATCAAAATAGTGCTATCAGGGTTCAGAAAGACTAATGACTGTCATAGGAAGAGCTTATGAGAATCTAATCAAACATATATTTATGTAACTATAGAAACTGAATTGCTGCTCTGCTCTTTTTACAGAAGCAAAAATGGCAACTTTTTTTGTCTAAATGAAGATTCACAATGCAAACAACAAACTTGCGTGTCTCAGCTCAGGTCACTCACTTCCCATCGCTGACCCTCATTTAAGTCTGACACGAGGCAGAAGGGGAGAGTTTGCTTGGACCATTGGACCGTGAGACTGTTGGGACAATGGCTGGAAACAACTGGCGTGTTTACATTCATGTGTGTGTGTTCATCAACACTGTCACAACACTGTTCATCAACATGCACTGTCCCAATCAAATAAATAAATAAATTATTAATAAGTCTGCTAAATATACACTGTTGCATACATATAATGGGTGGGTGCACGTGGCAGAGTGGTTAGCACTCCTGCCTTACAGCAAGAAGGTCGTGAGTTCAAAACCTGGCCGACTCAAACATTCTCGGCCGTCTCCGGTCTTTCTGTGAGGAGTCTGCATGTCCTCCACGTGTTACCGTGGGTTCTCTCCGGGTACTCCGGCTTCCTCCCACCGTCCAAAGACAGGCATGTACAGGTTAATCGGCAAATCTAAAGTGTCCCTAGTGAATGAATGTGAGAGTGAATGGTTGTCAGTCAATGTCTGTCTCTATATGTCAGCCCTGCGACTAACTGGCCACTGTCCAGGGTGTACCCCGCCTCAGGCCCAAAGCTGCTGGGATAGGCTCTAGTCACCCGCGACCCCTAACGGGACAAAGCGGTAGAAAATGAATGAATGAATGAATGAATGACTGTGCAGTAACTGGCAATCTGGATTGACTTAACCTATAAAATTAGAATTAGTAAAATCACAATGTTAAAGTAAAAAATGTTTTGTTAAACTTTGAGACTTTAAATGCCTCCTTTCCTGTTTCCATACGTCTCTGGAGGATTCTTTGTCTCTGCTGCAGGAAACCCTTTAATGTCAGCAGCTTAGATAAATACCATTATTATCACCGACTTCACCAAAAGACCAAAAGTGTGCTCTCTCTGCCACTGTCGAGATATTCACTTTTGATGACTGGGGTTTTTACTATCAGGCCTCCGTCTAATCCATTCTCAGTTCGAGCTGTGTTTTAATTTAAAGACAGTGAAAGACAGGGTAATAAGAACTGTCACATTTTTAACAGAATACAAAGCCGAATGTGACATACTGAAGTCCCATTTGCTTAAACCAGCATCAGATTAGAATATGCCATATAGTAATGTGATACAATCATTCTGTAAATGTCACATCTAATAAGTAGACCACTAGAAAAGAAAGTAACTATTCCATTTGTATTTTTTTTGTTTCATTTTAAGGTGTGTGAAAAGTACTTTGGATCATATACCTGTAAGTGTCCCACTGCCTTGGAGCCTCGACTCCAGTGGCTCAATCTTACATTTTTACTTGGACCCAGAGGACACCCACTAAGACCCTATCACCTGAAGCTGACGGAGAGCCGAGGTAAAGAAGATAAGATGTCCGTGATGGGAGTTTCCCCGCAGGAGCCGGTAAACAACCATTTGTAGACCGTCTGGGGACATTTTGCTGTGGCTGGTGAAAAGGGAATTGCAGTCGTTTAGCCGGATTCTATAAAAGAATGAATGATCATCTTGAGCTTACTCTATGATTCTGCAGACTTGAGTTCAGCAAGCTTTCCAAAAATGGAAACAAAACCGTACAAGCCAGAGATATGAGAACAAAACACACACAGACACACACAGACTCACTCAAGTGAAAGCTTTTCTATGATATCAACTTCATTTTCTTTCTGCAAAACTGACAGAAAGTTAGCATGAGATTCTTTAATAGTAACACTATTCAACTCTCAAACTCTGGACTCTGGTCTGAAGACACTGATGACTTAGTCTCTAAGCCTGTCCTGCTTTGTTAGCATTATCCATATCATTCTGTCCTCTGACCTTGGCTTAAACATAATTCAACTGAATCGACTGATTTAATGATAGAATATAATAAACTGTGAGGTGTTTAAAGGGAAATATAAAACAGGCACAGTTGTTAAGTTAAGAGATGGTAAAGTACTCAAGTGCTCGTATGTGCAGATGTTCAGGGTTCAACATTTTTATTATAGCTGTGTCAAATTACTTCTTCAAAAGAAAATGTCACGCAGATGAACTAAATCTTTTTTTGTTTTATTGCAACATCTTGTGATAATGTTCTGGCACAGTTGGATTTACAGTTAGATAGGCAGAACTTTCTTTCCTGACGACATCTTGTGAGAAAAATTGATGCTGAGGGTCTGTCATGATTTTTCTTGCTTTTATGAGCACTGGCCTCTCATACTCAGTCTGTAATGGCTCATAGTCCTTCTGACCTATTATCTTCATTGCACATTTATGGATTTGAGCCAGTTTGTTGCTCAGTTTGCCGTTCTATGCTGTATTTCCAAAACAAATGATGCTCTCCAGTGTAGCTTGACAGAACATCAGCATAATCGGTCTGCCCCCACCGCACGGCCTCCTTCGACTTAAAGAGTACACTCTCTGTCGCAGTTTGTAAAAAAGCATCTGTGATTAGTGATGTTTGGCACTCTCCAACCTAACTCTAACTACAAAGGTTATGGCAATTTGTAGCATGTTCAAGCATGTTTCATACCTGAAGCTATTTTGTCAAATACAAGTGCTCCCAATAGTGTTCAGGCATTGCACACTTTCTCTGTGTTGGCCCGGTTAGAGGCAATGCACAATTGCATGTAAGTACTTTTATGTGGCATACACATATTCATTATCTTTATCTTCATCTCTTTTTTAACAATGGCATTACATCATCCACAAGATATAAACTAAAAAAGATAAAGATAATACAGATAAAAGCTTATATAGGCTGTTCTTCTCTGTTCTAAAACGGCAGTGAAGAATTGCATTTGCATTGTTAGTGTAGATGCCGTTCTATATAAAACTAAACCTTGTGTCATTTCCTGTGTTGTACTGCTGTGCTTTTTGTTAAAAAGGCAAACCTGGCGCCTTTGTTAAACAATAAACAGACATAATGCTAGTTTGGATACATTGACAACCATGCTCAGGTCTGTCTGTGTAAGTGCGAGTGGAGACCAGAGGGGTACAGGGAAGGAAACTCACAGTTTAGTAGTTTTATTCCCGGGCTTGAGAACTCTTATTTCTCCACCAACATCAAAAAAAATGCTGGGCTCCCCCTAGTGGCTGCTGCTGACAGTAAATTTCCCCACAGGGATAATAAAATAAAATAAAACACTATCCACTCATTAACAACACAGAACACCGTGTTCTCATGCTGTGTGGATGAACTGGCCCCAGTGTGAGTGCTCCCTTAAATGTAATTTGTGTTAATGTGCAATCTTCTCGACCATCTCGCCAGATAAAAGTCACATATCCCTGTAATAATGTCCTCTGTATCATATTTGTTGAGGGCATTAGAATCATACGTTAATTCTCTTGTGGGTAGGTTTTACCAGAGTCTCCAGCACATTCTTTAGGCCTACCTGAGTCATGTTACCGTTCTTTTGCTGACTTTTGTAATATCCTGGATTGGAGGAGTCAGCTCGGCCCTGATGGAGCGATTAACAAGCATTACCACACTAAAGGGTTAATATCACAAAGGACTTATTTATCATCTCATTCAGAAGATGTGTTCGAAACTGGCTTCTCCAGCCTCCAAACACCAAAGACAAAAACATGCCAATAGAGTCTTTAATGTCACCTGCAATAACAGACATGTCATAACTTTTCCATTAACTTTAAAACTGTTATAGTCATTTTTCATTTCCTATGGTTTATAATTACTGGGTGCTCATAGTTCATTTCAGGTCATGTCAAATCTGATCACATCATGTCCTTCATGCTGATCCAAACATGAACTAGACATAACTAGAGGTAGACTTAACTTGCCACTGAATGACTTCTTCACCTGGAGCTTGTGCCTCCTACAGCTTTTACTGCATAATCCTGTACCATTTTACATGTTGTACTTTGCTTCATTGTTGCAAGAATTAAACTTGATCAATGATTTTTCAATTCTAGTCTGTCTACGTGTCTCTCTGGATCATATGAATAAAGAATTCTTATAACAAAAACCAAGCCTGTTTTTTTGGTGTGTCTGCTCAAAAAGGATTGTCTACAGTAAAATGACTGTAACTACAATGTGTATTTCAATAATTCTGGTGTCAAAATGAAGGGGGCACTTGTGAGATTTCCCAGAAGTGAAATTTTGAATGTGCATGTTACAGTTGTAAAATAAATCAAGATGAATAACACCATATATATATATAATAACACACAACAGCAAAATAACACCAAAGATATTTCCGCCTAAAAAACAAAATACATTATCTGTATTAATATCCCTTTAGATTAAGACAATTACAGCCACACATGTCAACATTACCTGCACCAAATATAATTCTTCTAATGTAAAACAAACCATAACTATTAAGATTTAACTATGGCACAGTTTGATACCACCTGTTTTTGTTTGCTTGCCGTTCGGTCTGTGTTAGCATAACTAATAAGGAACACAATGTATGCATGCATATTAAGTGACTGAATAATTACATAGAAATAAGAACACATAATCAAAAAAGATACAAAGATACATAAAAAAATCCATTAACTGCTAATTATTTTGAGGATAAAAGCAAACAACTATCCAAAATCACTTAAAGCATTGACATTTGTGCCGTAATCTCTTATCAGAAAACCACCTGAATCTTCTGCTGTATTTAGCCTCTTCTCTATCCTTCCACCTGTTTGTGTATCGCCAGTAATCCTGCCTGTACATTGTGACACTTTGTAAATTGTTTTTAAATGTGGATTTCAAAGTTTTCATACAGTGTTCCTTTCTCCTATATTTCTTACAAAAAATAAGAGAATATAATATTTTCTTTTTCTTTTCACACATTTCAACCAAAATGAAGATTATGCTCATTAACTGTGCCACATTTGACCTACGCCACACTTCTGTACATGTGCACATGGAGACTTGTGAAGAAAATGCCACCAAACACCAGGGGACACAGTGAACGTAATGAGAAGGGAGCTGGAATAATACATTTTATCCAGCAATTAAATCCAGCAAATAAACATTTTCAGCGTAATGTTTGATGAGGTGTGAGTAGTTTATGAGTGTTTTTGCACCGGTTTTTTAGTGTCCATGACAAACTTACAGAAGCAAGATCTCCTCAACATACTTGTCAGGTCTTATTTTAATAGTTTCATGCTCAGGAAAATTATGGACACATGTTTAACTTTCTCTTTTGTGTTCTGCTGCCGGCACAAAAAATGGGTTTAGATGTTTAGCTAGAAGTCAGTCAAAGGCAGTATGCAGGACTCTAGCAGCTGACCTTCACATCTGTTCTACACTCTGGGTGGCCAAATGACAGACTCGTGTTATTTTTGGTTTGCCACTTGTCGAGTAAAACAGTGGAATTAAATGTCCTTATGTCTTAAAATGAAAATTTCCTGTTTTCCTTTTAATAAATTAGACATAAGCTTATTTAAAGTCTTTGTTACCACGTCACAGAGGACAGTGTGATGTAATTCAGATTTTGGTCAAGTTAAAGGGGCACTGTGTTGTTTTTGGGTGTCCACATGTCATACCCCTTCTTTATAGAGCCTGGGAGGGTCTACGCAAACTAGGCCTGTTTCTATTTTTGTTTTATCAACCTATAAAGTCCCCCAGCCATGCCCCTACATGCAGAGATGCTCAGTAGGAAACACACATTTACTTAAGAGATGGGGCATAATCTAATATGGACTGACAGGCTTGTTTTAGTTTACCACGTTTAAAATGCTTCTGGTATTTATTTATTGAGTACAACGCGTCAGACGTTGCTGCTGTCTCTGTTCTGAGAAAAGCCGACAGGAGCTGACCTGGAACTGCGCGCTCACAGACACAGAGCTGCACGGTCTAAATAAAGATATATTCTGCTCTTTGGTCCGTTTTAAAGTTGTTCAAAAAGTAGTCTGTTGTAGCAGGAGCTAAAGGAAAGCTAACTTTTTGAGTAACAGTTTGTTGGACTCCTCCCTCTGAGCGTTACCATAGAGACCCCGACAAGTGCTTTTACTCACCAATATGACCTCTAGCCTTTTAGGTGAGCTTTGATAATGAGCTGTTGTTGTAATACTACTGTAGTTTTAATAATTAAAATTAAACGCATTCTATATACCCTGGTTAGTTTCATGAAGGTAGAGCTCTGAATGTATCAAACAAATCATGAAACAAATCATGACATAAATATAGAATATTAAATTATCTCTTGTCCTTCTGTTGATGGTGATAACTGTTGTCCACAGTTTAGCCTAATAAGCAGAGTAAAAAATAAAAGCGTTAAAAGAGTTAAAAATACCACGCCAAAATTAATATTGTTTTAATTCTGGTGCAATATATCGCACAACAAAAAGTAGTTATTGTGACAGGCCTAATGCTATTCCTGCAGGGACATTGTCTATGAATAAAGTGAGCCTCAACCCATCTATAGCAGTTAGAGGCAATATGCGCATGTACAGTATGCGATGATGTTATGCACATTACAAAACGTGAGGCACAAGAGACATCACATTAAAGATAGAACAATATGCAGTTTGATTGGGTGCTCTGATTATTTTTCATGAGAAGCACAGCAGGTAATCATGAACTCTGCCGCTTGGCTGCACATGGGGCGCAGAAAAACCTGAGTTATTGCACACTTCTAGTGCTGTGAGCACATTTCGAACTCAAACACCACCAAACACCTTTAACCACCAAAGTTAGCAACACGCCTGTTTGTCTTGGAATTTGCATTGAACATTACACCTTGGCCCCTGGCCCCCCATGGCTCTGTGGTGCTCTAGGCGGTCACCTAGATCAGCTGTACCTTAAGGATTTTTGATATCTAATATCTTTAAACCTCTACATGATAACCTTTTATTAGCACATTCACTAATAGGCCTACATCTTGAATGGGACTGTGTTGCAAAAAAGGCTTGTTCAGTTTGTTCCTTTAATGTTAAATGAAAGCTTTGTTTTAGATGTAAAGACAAAAATGGGACAAAATAACACCAAAACTATTTTTCTTTCTGATGGCATGCAGACACAAAGGGTTTGTCGGCCTATCACAGCCATTTTATCCTTTAGTTATGCCGAGAATGCAAGCTGCAGCTGAAATGCCTTTTAAATAATGCTTCTTAATCTGTTGCCCTCTGAATGATAAATGTTTCATAATGGCTTCCATCCTTTTAGAAACCTCTTTGGTATACCTTGCCATTTTCATTTTGTTCTGCTCCCAGTGTCCTCTTTTTAATCTGAGTGCTTTGTTCCCTTCAGCTTTCTTTCTGACTCACAGCCTAAGCATTTTCTCCAGCACTTCTGCACTCGCTTTACACAGACCTCTTGCTGGAGTAACACTTAGAGGCTGAATGTTGTTAACAGAAAATAAGCCATTTTCAGGTGATTATTGCTGTACTAAAAGAAAAGTAACATGACATGTAGTAAATTAGTGGTTAAACCAGCTGTAAAAGTATAAAAACACAGTTAGCTGTCAATCAAAATCACCAATGGCACAATGCAACGTAAACTTAAAAAAGAATCAAAATATTAGTTATTATAAATGAATAACACAAAATGGTGTTGCAGGGCTTAATAAATGTAGTCAATGACATTTTCACAGAAATTAGGTTCAGGAGCAAGGCCATGCCACAACTCCTCCTGAAAAACACCTTAGCAACATTAACCTCGACCACACCTCTTATTTACTTAAACACGTCAGTTTCATTCATCACTGCTGGTTTCTGTTTTCTCCACCTCGCACTCCCTGTCCACTTTTTCTCCGGTCGCATTGGCTCAGTTGACCTGTAGTTGGAAGGTTTGCGGTTCGATTCCTGCTCTTCCCACAATTCATACTGTTGTTGTGTCCCTGGGCAGTGGTCCAGTGGTCTTCCAGCTGTAACACTGTTGAATGGAAGCTTCATGTAAGTTGCTTTGGACAAAAGTGTGCTAAATGTAAACGTTCTCCCTGCCAGAGACGAAACCCCCACACTGAGTCTCATCCAACCCGACTATCATTTCTAGAATCATTATCACGCTTCATCCTCCATCATCTAATCTCTTTATTCTAATATTTCAATTCATAAACAGGTCAACTCTATATAGTTGTAGCATGGTCCGTGCTAGGGAAGCATGCATAAAGTGCAAAAAGTGAACTGGAACTTCTTTTTGTCAAATAAATGTAGTTGCCGAAGCACATTATTTTTTATGTCTATGATGAAGGGAAGCAACAAAAAAGATAAGTCACAACCTTTACAAAGACCAAGGAGCTAGTTGCCCACACAAAACCCCTGAAGAGTTTGATTTCTTTTCAATATAACTTTTGCAAATTACAGTGCATATTAATGAACATGTCAATAAATTATGTAACCTACAAGGAAATACGCCAGCTACTTGACTTGTGTTGTCCCTAGACACAAGACAACATTTAACACATTGCAGTCAACACAAATGACTGTCCATAATAGACAAAGAAAAAAGCAAACAAATAATACACAGAACAAGTGACACATAACTATGTAAGTTACACACACCATAGAAATAGTCCCTCAGTGCTCACAGGTCTGGTTCCTTTGAAGCCATCTTGTTTTTTATGTGTTAAACGTTGTTTTCTTATTGCATTTCATTTCAGTCATTTCAGATTTCAGACCCCCCCACTGACGTCTGAAGGTGGCATGTGTCCTTTTTGGTGACATCTGGGGGTAACAGAAGATTTCATAATAATAATAATAATAATAATAATAATAATAATAATAATAATAATAAAAATAATGGATTGGATTTATATTGCGCTTTTCTCCCGAGGGACCAAGGGACTCATTCATACACAGTCACACTGCACTGTAACTGGAGCCACAGATGCCCTGCCGATCCGCGTCTACGGCCTCTCCGACCATCACCAAGTACATTCACTAAACATTCTTACACATTCATAAAAGGGCAAGGTGGGTTAAGTGTCTTGCCCATGGACACAACGACAGTATGAATTGTGGGGAGAGCGGGAATTGAACTGCCTACCTTCCGGTTAGTATATTTTCCAAGATAGACAACTGCAGAGTGTCATTTGATTTGATCATCTGTAGTTTTGACCGTTGTGCAGAGGTCGCACTAGACCTTCTTTTGACCAACAGAGTTGTTCTGTTACTACCTGTCATTTTAAATTTTCATACTTTATTAATACTTATTATTAGCTTTTTGTTTTACTCATATTTTAAGAAATTAGGCTACAAGACGAGCATAGAGGACAGATTATTTGTTTTATTTATGAACAACTGATAAAAAAATCTGTATTTTATGTTCAACACAAAGCAGATTTTTTTTTCTGCAATGATAGTGGAAGGATATTTTTCTGCTTGAACTTGAAGTATAGAACGCACTATATTCCGACTACAAAAGAAAATAACAAAAATGAATTGAACTTAATTCATTGGCTGGGTTTGTCCTCCTTCATCCTCCACTGCATCATGTCCTCTTTTTTCACCTTAATTTACACTATTTGTTGGTTTGAAAAAACTACTCACACTCAGCTGTGGCATTTTTGCAACTGAATGCAGCGTGACAAACACAAGACGATGCAAGATAATTGCTAATTAATATGTATTTTTGCCACCAACTGGACATGAATAGGATTTACATTAAATCACTCTCAGAGAAATCCAACAAAATTACAGATGGCGTTTACATTTTTACATCACTGCTTAAAAAAAACGTCATTGACAGAAAATATTCAATATGTTCATTTATATACGGCAACATTATGTGCAATGCACCTTTACAGCCCTTTTTTCCTCAACAGTTCTTGGAAACACACAATGTTAAATTTTTACACCAAAGGGAAGAGTCCCAGTGGTAAATATGAATAGTTCACAGTTTCTGCTGATTCCAAACGGAGTTAAAACAGTCTCTTAAGCCACAAAGCTTTTTTTTTTTTTTTTTAAAGGCCTGGGCACTGAGGTATAAAATTGGCAAGTAGGTGGCAGGTCTAATCAAATTGGATCTCCTGTAAGATGAAGTCATTGAGGCTTGCCTTTCCACTTAATCTAAAATGACAGCACTGCCCTACGTCAATTGATCACACATGGTGCCGTATCTGCACACACACAAAGATTCCAAACAGGATACGTCTTCTGGAAGATTAATAAGATACTGTATCAAATGGTGTTTAATTACTCAAACTCATCTGTGTCTGCTACTTAAGAATTGTCTTTTCCTCTTCAATATTTGACTTAGATGAAAATAAACAATCTGAACACTGAGCAAAATTAATCCGCTGCTTAGCTGATCAGTGCAAATAGCAGCTGGTGTTTATTGAACAAAGCACAGTACATTCAAACCGTAAGCCTTTTTTAATCCCTGTAGCGACACCAGAACCGGACGTGGTAATGAGCATCCAGCCCCGGCCCGTTTGCCTCTCGCTGCCGGTAAACAGCTTACTGCAGGAACAGACAGAGTTCAGTCGCCTGCTCAACTGTGAAATAGACTTCAAATTGTACGTAATTATTGCATAATGAGCTGAGTGTATTCTACACAGGACCCCTACAATTATATTGAATTAATTAAAGTTTTAATTACCCAATCACCAAGGGGTGTTTGTATGCTAAAAATTCTCTACAACATCTGATCTGAAGGTTTTCTAAGGCCACTTTTTTGTGTTTTTTTTTTTCTGGGTGGCACATATTGAAGTGCAGGTTATGTCAACAAGGATCCAGGAGTGCAACATGTCAACAAGGATCCAGAGCGTGTTTCTGGAGGGAATGGGACAATCTGAAAAGCTTCTGTTAAAGTCCATGCTAAGATTCTAGTCTCCTGTGTTTTTGTGAATTATGAGTGCTGTACCAACTGAGCTTGGGACGCTCCTCCATTCTGGTGGTGTAAGGCATAATGAATGTGTTTGTGTGTCCAGATGCAACTTTTTGTAAAGCATATGAATATTTATTATTGGGTACTCTGTCTGATTACACATATGAGCCTTTAACGTTTATGAACCAGATGTTTTATCGAGTAATTTGATTTGAAGAAGCCAGTTTTCGTGCCTCTTGACACTTTAGTTTGTACTATACAAAACAAAAATTTAGATGCAACATTTTGTTTTTCCAAACATTATTTATGAGCTGAACTTAAAGACCTAAACCTTTTTCTATAAACAAAAAAGGCCTATTTCTCTTAAATATTGTTCACACATCTGTCCAAATCTGTGTAAGTGAGCGCTCCACCTCACAGGAGTGGTGTATCAAGATACTGATGGTGCTGTTAGCCCAAATGCTAATAAGGCATGTTATTATAGCATTTTAGCTTGCTTCACATTTGACATCTTGTCATTTTATTTTAACTTTTTATTTAGTATTTTTGTTCACTTTGCTTTACAGTATTGTTTATTTAAAAAAATCCTTGGGAAAACTAAACAGTAGGGGATGTTTTTTTTTTCCTATTTAAGCTCCTCTATGGTCCACTCGATGTTCACACTTGAATCGAACCGTACCTGAGTTCAGTTGGAAGCGCTGAAAACACAAAAGACTTGTTTCCGCTACATCCTGTGTCATGATGTGGTTCAACTATGGTAAGATTATCTTAAATCTCTGAAACTGTCAGATATTTGTTCTAGGTAATCTGTGAGATGGATCATCTTTCATATTGTCACACTGTGTAACCCACAGTTTTAAAGCAATAGCGTCTACAAAGAGTACTGTATTCTTGATTCCTACACTGATTTTTAAATCCACAATTTTTGTCTTGTCTGAATATATCTCACTTTCCTTACAACATTCTTAGATAGTACTACTTTTGAAGGCTTTCCAAATGCTGCTGTGTGGAATGACTTGTCACAGATGGCTTTAAGTTTTTATGAAAGTCTTCTCAGGAGGTATTCTGACCCCTCTGCTTCCACTCACTTCGCCACACGCCGCTCTGTCTATACCAGGAGAGAACTCTATTATTCAGCACATTCAAACAAAGCCATATCCCCAGTGCAGCGTGGGTAATGAAATCCATTACTAAAGAAAATACCCAGGCTGGTCAATTCTGTTTTGTTTTCTCAGCGTGGCACCTTATGTTTGCAGTGACATATCGGTATAATATGTCTGCTAAGATGGGAATTAGCCTTTTCATAACTCATTTATTTGTCTCTTCTGATTTACTTTGGATTACCACAGAAGGGGAATGTGCAAAACTTGAACAAAGAAAATGTTGAAAGTTATAATAAACAGGATATAAAATAAGGGGAATCTAAGTGGAAACCAGTTGCGTCTTGAACAATCAGAACTTGTTTGCAGCACTACAGCTACATTAATAGTTAAAATTGGTAGTAAGAAGTATTGTATGGTGATTGTGCTTCTTTGGGGTAAAGATAAGAGCACAACACAGATGTCTGGCTGAATTTGGATCCTCACTTTATGAATTTATAAAAAATAATAATACAAATTTGGGATATGATCTTTTGCCAAATGGATAAGGAAAGAAAGAAAAATGTCTCCAAACAGTCAAAGAAAGAACTGTGTGGTAAGTGCAGAACTCAACTGGGAAATCAGTAATGCTTTAAGAAGATCAGACAAGTAAGAAAAATGCCAAGGAGCTTTAGGTACAGTAACAAATTCTTTGTGATCATATCTTATTGACAATAATAAGTAGCATTCAGAGGTGGACATAGAGCAGGCTCAGGTCTGGATCAATCTATAAAAGTTCAAACTGGAGCAGAGCGCAATAAAGGTAAAAACCCCAAACAGAAGTTTCACAATGGCTATGGTTTATAGGCTCTTTTATTTTGGAGAAATTAAGTTGCAGTTTGGCCTTATTCATTTTTTTAACTGGTGCTATAGGCTAGCTGGTTAGCAGTCCAGAGAAATCAGAAGAGGCTTGAGGTGTTTTCAGGGCAGACCCTGGTGGTGCGTTTATTTAATATTCAACTTACCAAACCACTCACAAGACGTAGATCATAGGGGTGTTATGATATTTCACCGTGCGATTCTCGTATCAATTCAATTTACAGCTGTATTCATTTTTTTCAAATTGAAAATCCCCAAAAACTTTTATATGATTATTTTTGCAATTTTTTGCATTATTTATTTATTTTTTTATCAAAATCAAACACTGTGTTGAGTATTTCTGAAAAAAAAAAAAAATTCTACAAGCAATAATTTTTTTGCTTATTTAGTAAAAAGAATGAGCGATATAGTTTCAGTGCTCACTACTTTATTTTGATCATCTTACTATCTATCGGGCTCTATCGGGATAGATTGTATCATGCCATGTGCATCGTGATACACTGAGGGGCACGTGGCAGAGCACGTGGTTAGCACTCCTGCCCTACAGCAAGAAGGTTGTGAGTTCAAAACCTTTCTGTGAGGAGTCTGCATGTCCTCCACGTGTTACCGTGGGTTCTCTCCGGGTACTCCGGCTTCCTCCCATCGTCCAAACACATGCATGTACAGCATAATTGTCACTCCAAAGTGTCTTTAGTGAATGCGGACCCCCTCAAAAACAAGATGATTCCTTTCAAGGGATAATTCCTCACAAAAAAAAAATGTGAATATATAAATACATATTGTATCGCCAGGTGCATGCCAATACACACCCCAAGTAGACAAGTCAAGAGCCGTACTTACCCAACACCTAACACGTTTAGATCAACTTTACAGCTAAACCCTGCTCTTTCTACAAACTTTAACATCCTAAAGTTTACTGCAACTTTACACATTACATCAACACTAACATTCATGCTCTTTATTATGTCCTAAAATATTATATTGAATACTGTATATATTTTATATTTCATATACTTTTCATTCTTAAATCAAATTATTCCAATGTATGTTTATGACATAACTCATGGTCTCTGCTTCAAACATGAAAGAGTTAATGTCCTGAGCAGTAAAATACATTTGTAATCGTAGTTAGTGGTTAATGGTTAATCGTAGTTAGTGGTTTTGTGGGGGTAGGAGAGCGCTCACTGCTCAGGCCTTCATGGGCAAGAATATTCCAGCGCACCTGTGTTTCTGTCAGAACTAACCAATCAGAGTTTGACTCACAGTCATGTGTCAGAACTAACCAATCAGAGTTTGACTCACAGTCATGTGTCAGAACTAACCAATCAGAGTTTGACTCACAGTCATGTGTCAGAACTAACCAATCAGAGTTTGACTCACAGTCATGTGTCAGAACTAACCAATCAGAGTTTGACTCACAGTCATGTGTCAGAACTAACCAATCAGAGTTTGACTCACAGTCATGTGTCAGAACTAACCAATCAGAGTTTGACTCACAGTCATGTGTCAGAACTAACCAATCAGAGTTTGACTCACAGTCATGTGTCAGATGCTTGGGACTGTGAGAAGACCTAAGCCTGATGTATGTTGTGTCTTTAACCTCTAGTTATTGCCATTATTATGATGTTATTGCAGCTTCAACAGTAGTAAACTAGCCTAGAGAATAATAAACCATTTATACATTGCATGTTGTCCTAATAAATAATAAACAATAAATATATTTCACTATAAAGGCTTTTTAACTATTAAGAGAACTTAACCATTACCTCAAAACTCCCTCTCCAGATGAATAGCCCTCCTTACGTTGTCCCTCAGCTCAGAATATCTCTATAACATCTCTTATAAAAGTGAAATAGGATTTTGATTTGTGTTTGACTGAAGTATTTTCATATTCACAAAAATGTCACTCAAAAAGAACTTGGTTGAAGGTCCCAGTCGAACAAAAGCAAAACTGAAAGCCAAATAATTTGTTTAAATATTGTGGAATAATTCGATAAATGCTAACACTGTATTCTCAATGGTGCCAAAAAACAACATCCACATTTGACTCAGTTGTATCACTGCTGACTTATGGAAACTACAACTGATTTATCTTTCTGTATAAACTTCAAAGATGAAGTAAGTTTAGTTCTGAACATCTGTAAGAAAGAGCGATTCATTCACCAGAAGAAATCCATTACTTATGCTGCAGGCAAATGTATCACAGTGGGAGTCGTACATCTTTATGCAGCTTTATTCTCACAGGTGATCCATTTACGCAGAGCAGCGGCTGGAGGCTGATTGGTGAGCACTGGATCTGTCAGCAAAGAAGCACATGCATCTATTTTACAATGTCTGTGCGTGAGGAAGAGAGATATATTTTTGTCAGTCTAGGAACAATATTTCAAATTAAGCTAACTTTTCCTTTATGTTTGATTCCTGTGGCTTTAGATCAATGTTAGAACTTTCACTGACTTTGCACTCAGTTTAAAAATACATCATCAACTTATCACAGTATCATTTGCAATTTCAATATACCAGACCTATACCAGAAATATATTCACTCTGTCGGCAGTGTTTACAGTGGCACTGTCGCTTCTCTGCACAAAGGACCTGGGTTTGACTCATGGCTTGGAAGGAGTTTTTCTGGGTGGAGTTTGTATGTCTTCTCCGTGGGTTTCGTCCGGGTACACGCTGGGAACCCCCTGGTGGTGACTGCCAACAAGGAATTTCCCCAATAATAAAAAAAATAAACAAAATTAAATTCACTCTTCCAATGTTAGGTAACAAAATGAATTTGTGTTTTTTGATGTGGCAGTGTGTGAATTAATGAGAGTAGAAAATGAGGTTCTAACATTAAAATGTACAACTTAAACACCTTTTATGCTAAGGTTTTATTGTTGGTTTAGTAAAAACAGCAGGGCTTTAACTAATATTAAAAAAAAACATAGCCAACATGCAATAAATACACATAATAACATTTGCTTTGTAAACTAAAGGCTTATAATCTTGTCTTTACAATAATTCATTTCAACTTCAAACTGAGACACAAACTTGGTGGTTCCATGTGTTTGGAGCCCATAAATAATAAAGCACATGTGTTTCAGTTGTACACACTGTACTAGACACAGACAGGTTACACATTACCTGTCTGTGTCCTGGAAAAGTCTGGAAAATGAACATTTGGAGCATGTCACACTGAAAGAAGGCTGGATGAATTATGCAGGTTAGAGAACTTTCTTATTAATATGGGACTTGACAACAGTCAACACTCAACAATGTTGCCACAAAGTCTGTCTATTTTGTAGCTTTTGTTGTGTAAGTTTTTTTTATTGTTTTTTTTAATAATAACTTCACGCCAGTCTGAAGATTCTGAAAGCAGGCCATTAGTCATTAAAAGGATAACTGTTGCACTTTGGGCTTCACAAATTGACGTAAGCTGGTTCAGACAGAACTTGATGTGTGCATCTTATTCTGCGAATCTGGCACAACAAAAGCTGTATTTTAGCTGAGAAGTGTAAGAGTAGGGATTCTATAAAATCTTAAAAGTTCATAAACTAGGACTATTAGAGTTAAAAGGTAGAAACATTGCAAAGTATAATATTCATTTGCAGATATTCTTTAGTCTCGAAAACCTCAGACAGTGATAAATTATAATTTGTATATTTTAGGACTGAACTTATAGGACGCTCATGTATTATTAACTCTTCACTGCAGCTTGTAATAAAGATGTTGCCTTGAGTCATTGAAGAAATGCTTTCTCATCCACGTTTCAGAGACATTTATTAAGGCTGACTTTGTGACGCTGTTAAAGGTTTATAGAGAGTCCTGCAGCAACAAGAGCTAGTATCTTAATGAATTAAATCACTTTTAATTAAAGGTCAGTGCACTGTATTTCCTCAGAGCCTAAACCTTAGTGTAAAATGTCCCTTGTTTCTTCCTCTGTTAATTTCCCGGGGGTTAAAAGTCTTGTGAGCTTAAATAAGAAACGTTTATTACAGGTCTGTCAGTTTGTTGGCTGTCCTCCTTCAATAAAGTTACATTGAGCAAAAATGTTGTTGAAGGAGTTAATAAAGTTTATATTTTGGGCTTTTTCTCTTGTGTAGCCCTAGCTTTTTAGCAGGCTTTTTTTGTTGTTTTATATGCTGTTTTAGGGCGGCAGTAGCTCAGTGGGTAGAGCGGTTGTCCTTCAACAAGAAGGTAGGTGGTTCGATTCCCACTCTCCCCACAGTTCATACTGTCGTTGTGTCCTTGGGCAAGACACTTAACCCGCCTTACCTCCAGTGGCTGTAACACTGGTAAATACTGTAGAACAATGTAAGACGTTTTGGATGAAAGCGTCTGCTAAATGAGTAAATGTAAATATGTGCTGTAAGTAAGTGTCAGAATGTAGATATAAAATCTCATGCACAAAACAATTTTACAGCGCTAATGAATGAAGAATCCACTTACATTTCATACATTTTTTAATTAAATCATTGTTTGTCATTTAAAGCTATACTTCATTATATACAGTTGTGCTCATAAGTTTACATATCCTGGCAGAATTTGTGATTACATTTTGTTTGGGCAATTTTTCAGACTCTTCTGGAATAATGTTTTTTACTCTAGCTAGTCGATAGATGTTTTTTCCGGATTTATTCGGCCGAAGTCAGCTTCCCGCTTGACCAATACAGATTAGCTAATCTACCGAGCAATAGCTGGGCTCGATAGTCCGCTCCGCAAACTTATTTTTACCCAGTACCTACTGCTTGGCTACTGTCAGCATCCCGCTAACTAATGATATCATATTCAGATTATTGTCCGTAACTCGCTCCGCTAAGTCAGTTCTAGAATCCCGACAGTTACGTACAATTGTCTGAGCACTGATCAGTGGGAGAAAGAGACAAAAGGCACACACAGTTTTCGTGGTTCTGTTCTCTCCTTTCTCAAAGCTTTATTGTGAACGCACAGTTTATATACAATGGCAGTGTGACTTTACATGGTAATGGTGCATCTACCAATCCCAGAATACATTCAGAATGTAACTAAAAAAAGAAAAAAGACAGATGTTTCTTGTGCAGCAAAGCAGTGTGTCCATATATGGAAGTCCATATGGCTCAAAGCATCCTGTCCACCCAAAGAGGCACAAAGCCATGTACAATGTCCTACAATGGGTAGTCTAACTAAAGCCCTTAATAACTACAATGAAGTCATAAGCACTCCAAAACTCATCTACAAACTAGGTTAAAAAGGATACAAACTATATTAAAAGGATATCATTCCAATATATGATTAAAATAACATTTTACTTATAGCATTCCACCCTTTGATTCTATAAAAGAATCACCTTACACTGAAAATACTCGGACCAAGGGAATTTCACAGTTGTTGATGGACCTGTACAGGCCGTCACCCAAACCTGATCCTTTCCCTGTTCACATAGTCAATAATGTTGGAAAAAGTTATATATCAAGATCCTCAGGAAAAACATATAATCCTATTTTTTCCTCATCGTCATTTTCTGAATTCGGTGATTCATCCAAAAGTAGTGTAGGATAAAAATTGGTAGAATGTACAAGCAATATGTTTTCCATCCGTCGTTGAATACATCCTATTATGCATGGAACACACATACAGAATAACAACATTAAAATAATTACACTTGCCATAGGCACCAGAATTGAAGTAAATATACCTGAAAATCGTCCAAAAGTGTTATTTACCCATTGGTCAAACCAGCCTTTACTTAACATATTATTTAAATCAGAAAGTTCCGTCTGTAGATCTTTTATTTCCTGGATAGCAAGAGAAACATTTGACATGTCAGATATTTGTTTTATATTGGTGCAACACCCTTCATCCGCATTGATGAAAGTACACAGACCTCCTCTGTCAGCCAGCAAAATATCCAGTGCTTGTCTATTCTCTAGCACCGTTCTAGTGACATCTGTAAGTTTTTGTTCAATCGCTAGCAACGATTTAGCCGTAGAATTGACCATTCTCTGTTGAGTATAATAAAGATAATTAATCCACTTGCTGTGTTTAGACGATGTTATTGCCGATAAAAACGGTATTGCAGCAAGTAAAGACCATCCATTAGGGTCTCTAATGGCCTGAAATTCAGGAGGCACACCCATTGGTATCCCAAAACTGTTATCCTCAGCTCCTCTCTTATTCCTTTTTTTCAAATCCTCCTCTTTAGTGATGACTGTAATTCTTTCAGCAAGCATAACTACTGCACACTCTCATCTACTCCTGGTCTGTTTCTTAATGTTGCTGTGTTACCACATGCAAAGAAAATGTCTGGAGTCCAGTTCAGTCTGCTAATGATTTCTCCCAACCACCTTCCTCTACCCGAGTCATCAGTAGTTCCCATCCACTGAACACACTTTATACGGTAACTGAAAGGTAGCCTTGCTCGCCCTGAACCCACCCTTATACAGGAGAACTCAGCAGCCTTCGCTGCGGGGCACTCTCGAACCGGAGGGTCTAATTGAAGCATCTTGTGTGTGTAACGTGGTTTAGGACATTTTGACTCCCACAGGTGATTCATGTAGGCGAAGTGTCTGTTAATCATTGACAGAAAAATGCAATCTATTAAACAAATATTGCTGGCAACGATAGGATAGAATTTGCCAACGTGCAGTAAAAAGGTTCCCATTTCTGTTAGATATACTTTAGTTTCTATACCAGCTTGGTTAATAACGATATAAGTATCACAAGTTTCTTTTTTATTTACAGCTACTCCTACAGCCATATACTTTTGTCTTGGTACCACACAGATTACACAATCCTCTGGTTTCACCCCTAGAGGTCGAACTATGTTGGTTAGTGTTTTATTCCATCTAGATTCAAAAGTTAGTATGTCCAGGTTTTCGTCCTCATCTGGTTCTGCTGGCTGTACTGTAGCAGGACGTATTGGAACAATAGATGGAAGTGACTGATATATAGGGTTGGCTGAGGGAGGAGTCTCGGTAATTGTACTAATTTCCTTTAAGTTGCCACAATCGTATTTGGGTTTTGACAAAGCATAACCTAAAGGAAATGTTACACATTTACAATATATGTTACCATGTTGTGGTCTACCAGGCCAGTTACAATGCAATGAAACCTCTGTGTTATTCTGATGTTTGCCCTGTACCGCTGTAAACAGAACATACTTGGGATGCTACTCCAAACTGTGGCACATATGTAACAATGTTCTTTACCTCTTTTCCACATGGCTCAAATTCTAAAGCAAAACTACTAATGTGTCCCACCTTGGTTTTACAGTTGCAAATTATTTCAGCACCTTGTAGTGTGTAGCCCACGTGAATAATGCCTTCTGTTCCCCTTACAACGTTTCCCTTTATACTCAAAGCACCATGAATTTCCAGTAATATTACACAAATCATAAAAGAAAAAAACATCTTGTAAATATTATGTCACACTATGTACACTGTAAGCCTTGAATAACTTATCTCAGTCTTTGTAGTCGTATTTTCCAGGGAGCGCTCCTTCAGTCAGTCGAGTTCTCGTCCTTTGAGACAATGTCCGTGTCCGTGTCTTTGTCCTTGTCCTTGGTAGTACTGTCTTTAGTTGGTCCGTCAGCTAGCTTGTCAACGATCGCCTTTTTATGTGGTGGTGATGGATCCAAGTTGCTCGCCGCCACTTTGACTGCTGTTGGTGATGTTAGCAGAACCTGGTAAGGGCCCTCGAACCTTGGCTCCAACAAATTTTTCCATCTCCACCTCTTTATCCACACATAGTCGCCTGGCACCAGGTTGTGTAGTGGTCAAGCCTGGGCAAAAGAAAAGAATTCTGCCAGCAACGTATTGTATTTTCCAATTTGTACTTTATACCTTAGTTGTTAAAGGTTAGTTGTTAGTGTGATTAGTTGTTAGCACATATTTAGTTTCTTGGCATGCACTTGATTCAATAAAATCCATCATTCAGTGATGAACTGGTCCTTGAGCTCTTTTTGTTACAACTTACTCTGCGCAGTTTCTACGTTGTGCCTGGCACACATACAACACTTAAAACAGACTTAATACATACAACACTTAACCCAGACTTAATACACACACTACGTAATACGGACTTCATACATACTTCTGCCACTATCTGCTGTATCCTGGGCAGTGCCAAACTCCTCTAATAAGATTTACCATTTTATTTTGTCCATCATGGTCTTTATGTGCTATTTCTGCAGCAATTCTATACCAGGCTCGTGGTAAACATGGTTTTCCATTAGATGTCCATATACCATTAACTTGGGTAGCGTAGTTTTTCCATCTGGAAAGTTCAGTTTTTCTGCTTGATTTTGAATGTCCTGTATTGAAGTTTCAAAATAGTCTCGTGTAGACACATTGTTTAAACTCTCAACATTTATTTTTGTTTTACTTTCCGCTGCTTTTTGGCCTCGGCATCTGCCTTTGCATTGCCAAGACTTTCTAAGTCTGTATTTTTCGTATGTGCTTTACATTTTACCACTGCTATTTTTAGGTAAAAGTATTGCTTCCAGTAATCTCTGAACCTGTTCACTGTTAGAGATTTGTTTACCCATGGCCGTTAGAAAATTTCTTTGTTGCCACAGTGCTCCAAAATCATGTACTACTCCAAACGCATATCTACTATCTGTGTAGATAGTTACTTCCTGTTCCTTGTGCAATTCACAAGCTGTTGTTAACGCATGAAGCTCAGCTTTTTGTGCTGACCAATGTTGTGGCAATACTCCAGATTCTAAAATTGTTTCAGCCGTTACCACAGCATACCCCACCTCCATTCCACCCTTTAGGTCTCTTTTAGCACACCCGTCCACAAATACTATACTTCCTGTATTAAGAGGAAAGTCAATAAGATCTCGTCTTGGGGTAAGAACCTCTCTAACAACTTCCTGACAGTCGTGTGTGTCTGTGTCATCTGATGGAAATGGAAGTAATGTTGCTGGGTTTAGCTTGGTGCAAGTCTTTATTGTCAACATAGGGTCTCCAAACAAACATGTCTCGTATTTCAAATACCTTTGAGTAGTGAGGTGTGTCAAATGTTGGTCTTGAAGAAGCATTTGTATTTGATGGTTACACCATACTGTCAAAGGTGAAAATCTCACCCACTCCCGGACTGCTAGAACTGCTTCATACATTCTACAATGCTCTGTACACAGGTTGGATATGCACGTTCAACATAATCAAGTCTTTTACTAATATAGCCCACTGGCTTCTGCAATCCTCCTCTAGTCTGGGTTAGTACTGCTCTCATGTAGCCATCTGAAGAATCAACAAACAACTCATAAGGTTTATTACCGTCAAACCACCCCAGTGCTGGACTATTCATAATACTGTCTTTCGCCTTTTCAAACTGTTCCCTTGCCTCTTCAGTCCACTGCACTGTGTCTGTGTTCTTCATGTCATGTGTTAGCAGATCTCTAAATGTTCCTTCCATGTTTGCAAAACTGGGAATACATGCTCTACAGTATGAGGAAATTCTAATGAAACTTAACAAATCTTTACAAATCTTTTTTAGTCTTTGGTAAAGGTGTGTTACGAACTGCCTGCTTTCTGTCACCTGTCAGTCGTCTTCCTTCCTGAGAAATTATCTGTCCTAGATATGTCACTTCCTGTTGACATATAATTAGCTTGTCCTTATTTACTCTGTGGTTGTTAACTGCCAAGTATTTAAGGAGCTCTAATGTGCCGCATCTGCACTCGTCTTTGTCTTCTGCACATATTAACAGATCATCAACATACTGCAGTACTGTAATGTCAGTGTCAGTCTCAAATTCACTTAATTGTTTATCTAAAACTGCATGAAAAACAGCGGGCTGTCCACGAATCCTTGAGGCAAAGAAGTCCATGTGAACTTTGACCCCCCCAATGTGAAAACAAACCATGGCTGTGTGTCTTCATGTATTGGTACTGAAAAAAATGCATTAGCCAAATCAATTGTTGAAAACCACTTATGTGTTGGTTTTATCTTTGTCCAAATGGTATGTGGATTGGCTACAACCGATGGAATTGGTTTAGTGAGTGCATTTATTGCCCTTAGATCATGAATGAACCTCCATCTGACCATTGTCTCTTTTTTCTTGATTGGACAAATTGGTGTGTTTGCACCTTCTTTGTTGTATGGAATAATCACACCAGCATTTAAATAATCGTTGAGACAGCTCAGTGTCCCTTCCTGCGCCTCTTGTGAGATTGGGTACTGTCTAAGTTGAGGTTTAGTGTTTGTGTTTGTAGTGATGCGGTAGGAGGTACATTTATCCTGCCCACGTCCGTTGGACCTTTTGACCAAAGTATGTCTGGTATCTGTTCTAAGTCAGCTGCTATTGACTCTGATATCATCATACATTCCTCCACAGACTCTCTCATCCATCTTAAACACTGACCACATTTGCCACAAACTTATTTCATACACCTCCAGAGTTGGATTAAACCTTACTTTATCCCCAACAGTTACCCACCCTGACTTGGCGTCATTGAGAAGTATCATAGTCAGAAAAGATTGTAGGTCTGTCCACTCATCTGTATCATCTCTGGCAATAGAAACATGTGGTGTGTGTCCAGTAAACAGATGCATTTGTTCAGAGTGTAACTCTACTGAGCATACGACTCTAGTCTTACTACAGTATAAACTTTTTACCATTAAGGTGTTGTGTGCGTCTTTAATCTGTTTGTAAAAGTCTTCTTCATAATTAACATCAGGTCCCTGTGACACATGCAACGTACAATGTAATTCTTCTGCTGTCATGAAGTGTCTTGACTGAGTAGTGTATTGTCGGGCTGCAAAGTCTGCACTGATCTTTTCCAATATTCCATCTTCTTTTCTTAAACCTATTCTCTGTCTGTGCCTGCGGTGGCTGTAGGTCTCGTCTTGGATCCTGTATATAAAACACTTGCTGTGTCTCTTTTTTAGCCTTCTTTTCCTTTTCTGTCCTGGCTAAATATTCCTCCCAATGCTGAGCCTGAGTTATTAACTCATCCCACCCCATAGTTTTCCAGCCAACCTTGTATCATTTGATTAAAATCTGAGTTTCTGAGTTTAATCTGTTTAATCCAAGCGCTACAACGGCTGCCTCAAATGGTCCTATAGGGCTAGACCCAAACTTACCCTTTTCCTGTTCTGTCTGTTGCTCATATGCTTTAAGGAATTTAGCCAAAAACAAAGGTGCACTCTCTTCAGGACCCTGAGTCATTTGCATTACATTTTAAAGACCTGAATAGTTACCCCAAACCTCTTTAGCAAAAAGAACTATTGCATTTACCATGTCTTGGTAGTCGTCATCTCTGTCCCACTGTACTTCTTTAGAAACCACTTTTTCTATAGTTCTACTCTCATCAAACAACTTGTCCCATTTATAAGCTTCATCTTTACTAATCATGCACAACAATTTTCTGCATTCTTCACCAGTCGGCCTCCACTGTTTACACAATGAGATCCAATTTTTTTCAAAAGCATGTGTACCATGTCTGGGGTCAGGAACACATCCAGCTGCCTGTTTCATTTCTGTCCTGTCCCATGGTCTGAAAACCTGTTGTATACCATCTCCTCCTGCAACCTGATACATAGGAAACTCCCCACTGGGCTGCACCAACATTTGCTCAATCAATCTAACTGGTGTCTGAGCTGTAACTGGTTTTGTCAAAGGTGACAGTCCTGTCGAGTCAGTACAATGGTGTGCAATAAAGGATAGAGTGCTGCTGCTATAGGTGGCTTTCTAGGTGTTAAAATGATTACATTTGTTTTTGATTTCAGTCAGATTTGGTCCTATTGTTTTCTTTTATTACTTTTATTCAATCTAAGGTTTTGCTTCTTGGTCCTACTGTTTTAAGCAAATCTTCTATTGTTCATTTTTACATTTTTTACATACTTTTATGCTAAAATTGTTCATTTTTTATTTTTAGGCCATATAATCTTGTAACAGTTTTCCATATTTAGTCTTAATTGTTGTAGTAACTGTTGAACATTTAAACTAACCCCCATCTGGAAATCCCAACTTTTCACCCTGTATATGAACATTTTTAGTTAAGCCTGGATATTAATTTTCCATACTTTCACATAATGCAGAACGCGGTTTAGCTTTATGTTTAGCTATATCTAAACCCATTTTAGTTTAATTTTTAAAGGTTGGCACTCACCCGGACACCATGAGAAGTGTAGTTCGATCTCAGGGACTCCAGGAGCTTCACCTCGGGCCTCCAGACTGGCAAGGAAGTCTCTGTCCCACCTCTTCTCCACGGCTGCTGTCTGTCTGTGCTGCCGGAAGGCTTGATGAGTTGCGCTAGGTGGGGCTTTGAGTTCGTTGTCCAGCCCGTGGTCCGATGATGCCGCTCTGGATCCCACTTCTGGCACCAATGGAATAATGTTTTTTACTCTAGCTAGTCGATAGATGTTTTTTCCGGATTTATTCGGCCGAAGTCAGCTTCCCGCTTGACCAATACAGATTAGCTAATCTACCGAGCTATAGCTGGGCTCGATAGTCCGCTCCGCAAACTTATTTTTACCCAGTACCTACTGCTTGGCTACTGTCAGCATCCCGCTAACTAATGATATCATATTCAGATTATTGTCCGTAATCGCTCCGCTAAGTCAGTTCTAGAATCCCGACAGTTACGTACAATTGTCTGAGCACTGATCAGTGGGAGAAAGAGACAAAAGGCACACACAGTTTTCGTGGTTCTGTTCTCTCCTTTCTCAAAGCTTTATTGTGAACGCACAGTTTATATACAATGGCAGTGTGACTTTACATGGTAATGGTGCATCTACCAATCCCAGAATACATTCAGAATGTAACTAAAAAAAGAAAAAAGACAGATGTTTCTTGTGCAGCAAAGCAGTGTGTCCATATATGGAAGTCCATATGGCTCAAAGCATCCTGTCCACCCAAAGAGGCACAAAGCCATGTACAATGTCCTACAATGGGTAGTCTAACTAAAGCCCTTAATAACTACAATGAAGTCATAAGCACTCCAAAACTCATCTACAAACTAGGTTAAAAAAGGATACAAACTATATTAAAAAGGATATCATTCCAATATATGATTAAAATAACATTTTACTTATAGCATCTTCTTTCACACATAGTTAGTGGTTGGGTGAAGCCATTTATGGCCAAACAATTGTGTTTACTTTTTTGTGATTTTGGCTTGATAACATGCACACAAGTGACACAAACAGGTTTGAATGGTTACTAAAGGTATTCATCCTCACCTGTGATCTGTTGCTTGTAATCTGTGTGTGTGAATAAAAGGTCAGTGAGTTTCTGTGCTCCTAACAAACCCTTTTATCTCTCAGCAGAGTGAGAATATGGGTTGTTTATTATCAGTTTAACCATCTTAACGTCCAATTAGGTTCTTAAACTAGTCAATGGTCAGATTAATAATGACTTAATGATTTCTGTCGTTAGGCCTGACAGCCGGAAACTTTTACTTTGAAGCTTTTATGCAACTTAATCCATCATTTATAAAGCCATGCCTCCAAACATTAGATATGAGACCAAGAAGTTTGTTTTTTTGAGAGCGGAAGCAGAAAATAGCCTTCATTATGAATAAAAATGTTACACCTAATGGACTCTGTTTCTAGGTCACTGCTCCTACGTTGAAATCAATTAAGGAGAAAGGATACGGAAATATTTTAGTCAATTACCTCAAACCAACAAACTCTCTATTGTGAAGAAGGTGATGATGATGACGAAGGTGAGGAAGACAGAGGAGCATTTCAGGGACAAATCACAGCCGCTGTCTTTGTCTTGTTGTTGTTGTTGGTGAGGCTGCGTGTTTACTTCATTTAGTCCGTGAACGGCCATAATCAAGTGATTAGGCCACAGCTCAGCCTCTATTAGGAGTTAATGAGCTGACTGATCCCAGCCGTGATATGATTGGGTCAGTGAAAGGACATTGCAAAGGCAAACACAGATTGTCAATGAATTTTAATGACATTTCCACCATACATTAAAACGTAATATGTTTGAATTGATCCATGAGGTGCAGGTTATGGGTCTATGTGAGAAGATTTAAACTATTTTAGTTACTGAGCTCATTTTACGTTTCAAAATTAGAAAAACATGTTGATCTCACATGGGTCATGTAGTTACTACATTTATTCATTACATTATATATGAGAATATTTTAAAGATTTACACTGCAACAGTATTTTTTTTTAATGTGTTGATATGAATCTTTCTTTAAATTTATTGTCTTTACATTTCTGTGATAAAAAAGTTTTTGCTCTAATCTTAGGAAGGCAACTAAAGCTATAGACAGACATTTATTTTCATTGCATATTTGTGTCAGAAAGCAACAACGGGAGCCAACCCTATATTTCAAGATTAGACAAACACCTAAGATAAACAGGTTCAGGCTAAAACTTGCTTTAACTTGAGTGCAACTGTGTGTTGCCCTCTTTAGTCCAATGTCCTCAGCAGTGTAGATTACAGGATGTTAACTAGACCTTTAGCACACAGTCCCACTCACAAAGGCTACTTACATTCGATTTACAACACGAGCACTTAGTTCAAATGCATTTATGCTTAATAAAATAAATAAAACAAGGTAAGCTAAGTTAACAGTACAAGAGTTAGCGCCTGGCCTAGGTCTAATGACTTGGGTTTCCTTCAGTTCTTTAGAATAAACAGTTATTTGAGGTTTGCATTATTCTCATCAAATAGGATGCTTCCTGGTCAGTAACAAAGATGACACATGCACATTATGTATATGATGAAACATGCCCGGCTTTGTTTAATCTGAGAAACCAAGCAGCTGTTTTTTGTCCATCACTTGTTCTAATGAGGAAGTCAAATATCTGCTGAAACAGAAAATACAGCCTGGTCAAATTCATCAATGGAAGTGGAATCTCAAAAGAGCCGTTTGGTGTTTGGTAACCATCCGCAGGTAAGCAGGTAAAAGCTTTAATCAGACAGACGAGTGCACTTCGATAAACTGTGCTCTACACATCTCTCTGACCTTTCCTGACCCCTTTCGTCTCTCATAAACAAACCCTCTACTGCAATATGCAACACCACTTCTCCCCGGCTTGACGTGCGGAGGAAGTGATGTCATATCAATTAAATTCCACTCTTATCACTAATATGAATCTTTCAGAGTTATTAGACAGACTAATGCATTATAGATGTGTCTTGACTCAGGCGCTGCACAGAATTTAAACCCTCTTCGAGTGGAACTGCTCAGTGTCCTTTACCTGCACGTGGCCAGGTCAAATTTAATCTCAGTGTTCATTTTCAACTCGAATCAGCTCCTCCCAGCTCAAGTCCCCGCTGGACCAGGCTGTTTAATCACTCGCAGTTATTGTGTACTCAAGCATGTATCCCTTTGCCCATGTATTATTGACCTTGACTAACTTCTTCTGTCAGATCTTCTGTCTACAGGCAAAACTCACCATCTCAGTGTTTTATTGAGCAGTGTGCCATAATTTTTCTCTCCCATTGTTTTAAATACAGATAAAAAAATGTAGGTAATAATTGTGTCAGTAACCTCTATGTTTAAAATGTTTGAGTTGGAAACATGAACACACTAAAAGGAAACTGGGATACGCTCCTGTGTGGTCGAGGGGTAAGTGCCCCTGAGGGGGTAAGTCTTACTGATACTAAGAACCTGGTATTATCAAAGAAGCAAACCATTAGGTCACAGCAATTCAAATGTAATCATCCCCCTTATTTTTCCACATGCCATTGTTTATTAATGCATACACATGTACATTCTGCTTTCCCTCTTCTTCTATATATGTTTAACATTCTCCCACAAGTCCCACAAACTAAATCATTCGGAGAGCAGCTGCATGGCTTGTGTGTTTTTTATTCTTTAACTCTGTTCCCAATTACTATAATAAAATCTTTTGTAAAGGTTCATGTCCTATACTGAAGCTGACCTCTTACATCCATTGTCCCTGTGGCTCTAGTTTGAACTATTTCTCTGCTGGACCATGATTGCACAACACAAAAAAACTGTGCCTTTCCATTTGAACTCTGAATATTTCCCGTGTCCCAAGTGCACGTTTGAACAAGGCTACATTTGCATAAAGACACCAGTAAGAAGCTGAAACTAATTTCCACTTTGTATTCATAATATTTACCTGCATATAATACCACAAATGCACTGGAAGTTATGAGGCTTTTATGACACACAGTGGCCAGAGAATAAAACCTGTGGGAGCGTCGCACACAAGACAAGGGAACAAAATAATGTCAGAGAGAAAGAGAACCGAGAGGGGGTCTATGAGTTGGAGAAACAGAAATGTTTTTTGGTAGAGTGAAGGGGCGGATGGGGTGGGGACGTCCAGAGAGAATAGAAGACAGTTTGAAGAGGCAAATACCCACAGTTGGTAGCAGGAGGTGGGAGGATATACAAAGACAATCCTTCCCTGGCAGCAATATGAGAGAGCAAAAGTGAAAAAACACTGAGCTATCGAGGCAAGTGTTTAGGCACAGAAGTGGGTGAGGGAGCCGAGTGAGGATAAATATGCTCTTTCCTATCTCTGGGAGCTGTGTGGGTGTGAGCTGAACAGAGGCAGTGTGAGCAGCTGGGGGCGGTCAGAGGAGATCAGTGGCCCCCGTGTGAACAGCCCATATGAAGAGCGACAAGTAACACTATCACTGTCACAAACAGAGCAAAATCAGATTTACATTTGAGCAGCATTTCGCTCTGTAGATGTGATACCTGACAGAAAACAAAAATCTAATTAGCAAGTTGTTTTTTTATAAACTGCAGCACTGTGCTACTAATGAGGGAAACACTATGTAACATGGATGCCTAATTATGCTGGCTGAACGGTCGTTTTGGACAACCCAAGAGTTTTGTGCTTTTTGTTGTTGGTTGTATCATTTTGGACGTTATCCAGACTTTGGTAGATCATTTTCTTGATTGGTAGGAGACAGCGAGGTTTATGTTTTACTGCCTGTGTCTGTTATTGTGTACATCAACAACAGTTATTAAAGTCACAGTTGAAGTGATGCTTGTGCAGGAGTTAATATCAGAGCTGTTGTTGTCATTAGTAGAAGAGTGACCATTGACCGAGTTGGAGCACAAACTGTAATTACACTAATGAGCAGAACTTCAGTGTAATTATATTGTGTTTTATAGTGAAGATGTTCAAAAGAGATCATTTTTGAGTGTGTTTAAACTTTACACCGCTCCTCTAATAACTACATATTATTAAAAATAACTATAATTGTATTTTTCTCAATTTGAAAAAATAATGTATTATTTTACATAGCTTTGTTTTAATTGTTAAAATTGTTAACATTGGCTTACCCTTTAATATGTGAGCATGACAAACACTGATGTTCAGTGATTAACAGCATTTATTATTACTATATGGCCTTTTTTTAATCAAACTCTTGTGGTAAAAGAACAAACTGCAATTGAACACCTCATACTCCACCAATAACTGTTAGGTTGGCGGTTCCAATCCCGCACTCCCTAGTTCATGCTGTTTTGTGTGTCCTTGGGCAAAAAACTTAGAAACTTAGCCCTCCTTGCCTCCACTGCCACAGCTCTGTTGTATGAATGTGTGAGGTGTAGAGCTTGGTGGTGGTCAGAGAAGGCTTCAGCTCTCTGTCTGTCCCAGGTGTGAATGTGTGTGAATGGGGTAAATGGAAGCATGTTGTCAAGCGCTTTGAGTCCCCCAGAGGGATACAAATAATGCTATATAAATGCATGCCATTCACCATTTTTTTATAAAGAAAAACTCCTTTCCTTCTGATCTCCCTCATGCCACAGCTGATTCAGACAAACAATTACCTTTTCATGGACAGGTACTTGCAAATGGGTCACCTTTAGGTGTTCATCTGAAAGGAGCTGCCCTCCGAGGATTTCTGTGGAATCCTTCCAAGATGTAACAGACCACCTGGCCTGTCAGGTTACAGCTATGGTGGCCCTGCTGGGACTTGCTGTTGTCTATAAAACAATCCATTGGAAATCGGTTTGACAGTATGTTCACTTGTCTAAACAAAACTAATTTAGTTCATTAACATGATGTTCAAAATGTAGGCTTAAAAAAAGTGTGCTTTTTTCCAACAGTGCTCAGTTTGTCCACTTCTGGCATTTGTAGGAACAGGAAGTAATGTGCTGTGCTCAACATAAATACATGAAGATCCCGACTGTACATAAATACTGCCTGTGTTTTGGGAGCTTTTGTATAATAAAAGAAACAGTTTTTAATGTATTGTTTTTAACATTAGATACTTGTGGTATTACATTAATTAAGATAAGAGTAAATATGGTTACTAAAATGGTTTCATTAATGTAGACTGTTTCAACAATTGTTTTTAAGCATTCATTAATAATATATGCTTAAAAATGAGGTGTGTATAACATTAACACTATGTTGACAGAGCTTAACTTGTTTAGTTTTAGCTTGTGCTAAAACTAAAGCAGGATAAGACAACAGGTTTCCCTGCACCACTTTAGTAATGCCAACTAATTTGGGTTTACAGTGTGGCTGCTGAAAGATCTAAAACGTCTGTGTGTTATTAAGCCTGATATAAATTAAAAGAATGTGGATATGTTAGATTTTTTGCAAAGCCAGGTCCCAGGTCCTGTTGGAGAAGTGTGGCTGGTGATTTTATAGAACATGTGTAAAACTCTGAATGCTGAGTCTGGAACCTTTGAGCTTTTCATTCAACAAGCAACACTGTTTACTGATGTGAAGCTACTCAGATTATTTTTTTCAGTATTGTCCCGTTTTGGGGCTGTTGTATGTTTTTTTTGAGAAGGTGTGCACCATCGTAACATTTGCCGCTCATTCTTCTTTACTTACTCATCTCATAAAGATTAAGGAATAGTGGAAAGGAAAGGACTGAGGTGTCATCTTTTTAAATTAGACCAAAAAAAAAATTCTATGGGGCTGTACATTCCTGGTTTTACGATATATAGACAAATGCAGTGTTGAAAACTTACTTGACTGTTTAATTTTGATCAACTTTATTCAACATTTAACACAAAACATATTAATAACAGTTTAAAGGTTGTTCCATTTTAAATGATTCGGTCTGAAGTGCTGCTATAACACAATACCTGTTAATGAAAGCCTACTCCAACAATCCCATAGTTTAGGATAATTGTGCAGAGAAAAGTTCTATCTTTTCAGCAATTGCACTTTTTCCAGTTCAACATGGCTGTGCAATCAGTAGCTATTGTAGTCTGTGCAAACAATGCCAAAGGCTGCGGAGCCAAAACCACAGCAGGATACTGTAAGGTAAAACAAACAGATTTATTGCTGAAAGGAAGGTTTGTTAAGAATTCTAAAAAAAGGGAAAACAAATAAAAGAAGATGCCTTTTCAAATATTAAAAGAAGCGCAGAAACTCAAAGGAGAATGTTATGGCTCTTTTTTCTTCGGGGCTCTTCGGTGGCTCTCATTACGACTTATTAACTGCAGTCCACATGAAACAAGCCTCCTCATTATTTTGGGACACAGCATTAATGGGACTCTAGCTCCTGTGATTGTGAGCTTACTTTATTGTAAACATTGAAGGTATGGCTCTATGAAAGTGCATGTAGTCTCTGAAATCGCGAGGCATGTGCAGTAGAGCCACGGGACATTGTCGTTAAACAACCAGGAATTCAAACGTTGGCAGAAAAACGCCACATCTGCACATGCATCTGTAAGAATCATTGAGCCTGTTTGTAGGAGATTTGTGGAAACATAGCCATCTGTCTGTGTCACGTTTAAGCAGATGGGCATAAAGAGCAAAAAGACAAACGATCTGAGCTTTTATCTAGTGACCGGCGTCAGGAATAGGTGCCTGATTAATACTTAGACTTCTTTATAAAGCACTGCAAATATGATAAATGTAGCCTGGATTATAAACCAAACATGATGTTGGCTGTCTCTACTCTCAGTGAGAGTTTTTACTGGTTTTAGAACAAACTGCAAAGAGTAGATCTAAAACTGAAGAGGGTGCAGCTGTAACTGTGGTGTTGAATATACAAGGTTTATTGCCCTCCACCAGAGACCCATGCTCTAATGTGGCCTTTGGGGAAAAATAATTGCCCACCTCTGCTCCAGAGTTACTAAAGCTGCAAGACATGTAAAGCAGAAAGACATGTAATTTTATTTTGTAACTTGGTCTAAAGTGGTCACTACTGCGGAGTTAGAGTAGGACTCAAGGTACGTTTATAGGTGTAAGTCCACTACACACCACCCTTTATCTTTAATGTTAATGTCACCAAAAACATTAGCCTTTCAAGCTTCATGTTTAGTACATTCATTATTAGTTAATGCACTTTTATGATTCATTTTCACTGTTTGAAGAGTTTGTGTGGTGTTTGTTTTTGATCAGAGAGATCAAGCTCTGTTAATGTCTGTATTAATACAGTACACCACTCATTACAGAACTCAATACAATACAAAAAGTTCTTATTGTTCTGTATTTCCTTCTGTTTAAATGGGGCAGACAGAAAGCAGTTAGTAGGACACGATGCCACAAATCTTGGAGCACATGTCACGTGACACCCGGAGCTCTGTAACATTCTAATTTTAGCAATGCTGTAACCTAAAAGATGATATAATCTTGGTTTATGTGGACATTTACCAGGATTTGTATCTGGATTTCCAAGTGCTATCTCACTGCATTTGTAAAATGCATCTCACATCTTTTCATTGGCATCATGGGACTTAATGTTCACAACAATGATTAGATTATTTTAATTAAGAACTCAGTGTATTTTTTAATAATGCATATCCATCTGTAGAGGCATTCCCTCTCAGTATGATCTCATTTTTATTTCAGCATTAATGAGGCACTGTATAGGGATCTATTTCCGCACAGTACACCACAGTCTCCGTTTCCCTAATCAGCTGTGCAGGTGTATTATTGCCGCAGTCCAAATGGAATCCATAATGCATCAATATTTTGCTTTCAAAACACTTTTTTTTTTTCGTCCCAAAATTCACGGAGAGTTGTTGTCACGGAGCAGCTTTGTCTAAACCAGTGGGGGAGTGGAAACGTACAATAATGGCCCTTGTGCTGATAATATATGTGCACCTCAGCGAAATACTAACAGACTCAAACATACTTTTTTGCGGTTTAAGTGTTGAGTAATCCCCAGTTGGGCTGCGGAGTTATGCATACACAGCTAAAAAAGACACTGACGCATTATATATTCAACCTGTTCCCATCCCAAAGCAAATTAGAACTGCATTTGTCCGCTGACCCATCTGATCCTAGAAAGGTTTAGTTAAATTTATGAATTATTAATCTTATCTTATTACGCAGCAGACTTTACTATATATGAGACCATATGTTTAAACCTAAGCATAAGCACCTTTTCCCTCAAAATGATACAAATTGTTAAACGTTGAATATTTATCTTTACTGATTTATTTTACTTTTATCTTAAAATCTGGTCTCAGACAGTTTCAAGTCGTCAGTGTTTGCTTCTCAGTCACCAAAGACTCGTACAAGTCCAGTCCGAGTCAAGTCATTATCACTTGAATCACAAGTCCGAGTCCAAGAAATCCGAAAGATCTTCAGGTCGAGGCATCTTTAGTTGAACTGCAAGTCGAAAAAAAGGTCCAAGTTGAGTCCATTCTGCTCCACCACCATGGACGTGATATCCTTTGTGAGTTTTAAATCAATCAATGAATATGTACTCATGCCTTTTTAAATGACAAATATGAATATAGCATGTCAAGGACAAAGTAGTGCTAGAGAGCAACATAACCATTATCTCTCAAATATTTTCAAAGCATAGCAACCTTTTCTGCTTTTATTGTATTATATAACTGTTATTATACTGTATAACAGTTGTGTCAGCCTTGTTAAACAATTTGTGAACACATTTTTAATATTAATCCATGGATTACCTTGCTTCCCTTTTCTTTATTGGTGTTTTCTTTTTGTGTTCTTTCTATGTATTATCATCAAGTTTTAAAAAACAGACTTAAGTCAGGCAAGGTAAGTTTATTTATATAGCTTGGTTCATACATGTTAGTCCCAGATGGTTCATATGGGACTAACATGTCAGAGATGTACATTGGCGCTGATCCACGCAGATCCTTATACACTATCAGAGCTTTAAACTCTGTCCTCTGAGAGACAGGAAGTCAGTGTAAAGACCTGAGTATAACTGGCCACGGAGGAAGCATGTAAAGATTAAACAAAAGGGGTCCCAGTATGGACCCCTGTGGGACCCCACAGATGAAGGCTATTGGGTCTGGGATGCAGTTTTAAGTTTCAACAAAGTACCTCCTGTCTTCAAGATAGGACCTGAAGCATTTGAGGGCAGCACTTGAGATGCCCACCCTGTCCTCTGACCCCTGTAACAGGATCACATGATCATCTGTGTCAAACGCTGCACTCAGATCCAGCAGGACTACGACTGAGACTCTGCATGCATCAGTGTTGTCATCTGTCACCTTGATAAGAGCCGCCTCGGTGATGGGGCCTAAAACCTGACTGAGAAGCATCAAAACAGTTGTTAATCAGGAGAAAGTCATTAAGTTGTTTGTATACAACTTTTTCAAGGAGTTTACCTAGAAATGGCAAGTTTGATATGGACTGATCAGTGTTTTGTACTGTGGCACTAAGACTGCTCTTTTGAAGGAGAGGCTTAATGACAGCACTGTAGTGAGATGTTAACTAAGTGAGAGAGCTGTGGTAACAAACTATTCAGCCCGGATTTTGGAAATCTAGTGGGTAACTCGTCGAGGCAGCACGTGGAAGCTCTCAGACTGGGGATAGTCTCTTGGACTGTTTTGTCAGTGACAGGTGTGAAGTGTGTCAGTGACAGGTGTGTGGATGGCTGTACAGTTGTCATCTGTGTTGTGGAGTTTATTGCTAGTTTAATACTCTGCACCCTATCATTAAAGAACAGAGCAAACTCATTGCATTTAGATGTGGACTAGTTCTGAAGGCAATGGAGCAGGAGGGTTTGTTAATCTGTTCACTGTACCAACAGGACGCAAGAGTTGTTACTGCAGTTTGTGATTATTTTAGAAAAATATCTCTGTCTTATCTCATATCTTCATGGTGCCTTCTGTCTATTTTGAACCATTTGAACCTCAACAGGAGCAATAAATAAAGTGTATGAATTTAACAGATCATCATCAGTAGAACATGAGGCATGCTCAAACGTTATCCTCTCTTTGCCTTTGTGCTGTCCTTTATGTGTCTCCTTCGGACAACGGCAGGCACCACAGCTGGTGTGGGAGAAACAGACACAGAAATAATCAGAAAGGCTGACACGCTGACATTTGAAATATTAACCCCCTTAGTAATGAAAGTAGTCCGTTCTTTATTCAGTTTATTTTAGCAATAAAATAATGGAATCTTGGCCTGTTCATGTGAGCTAGTGCTAATTCTGAGATGCAGTATAAAAAAATCTGAATTACACTTAATAATTATAACCATGCTGCTGGTTTAATGTTGAATCATAAATGAAAGTAAATATTGTGGCACATTTACTTAAAAGAACTGCCAATAAATGTCACCAACAATGCATAATGAACATAAACTTTGGGCAAGAAAAGAAGAAAGAAGCCTTGTCAGGGTCTCAAATCCCTGTCACCATGGCAACTCAAATATAATGTTACACACAAACAATGCAATATAGAGCATAACACTTTTATCTGTATTCATTGTGTTCATCTTTTATCGTTAAATTCCAAGCTACTGCAGACGGCCAATTTCTCACTAAATCAATTCAAAGGAAAAACACAGGTTTTTCTAGACTTTTGTGTGCAACTTCCAGTTAAAAAATGGATTAGTCATATCTTCCATCTGTAAATTAGAGAGAATGTATCTCTACAAAGTGCTTTAATTAGAGTCTTCTATAATAATGTGCCCAAAGAGCCACAGTGGACACAATTACACACCGAGCAGAGTTATTAAGCTTCATTCATTCCTGGAAATAGCCACCATCACTTTCTACAGAATCCATTAAACAATTTTAAGTAATTAAAAGAATATTACCGAATTATCCACAAACCGGGACAATTTTAATTTACTTTATATAATTTAAAAAGGCAATGATTTGGGAAATACGGATGACAAGTGTCATTTTGGACTTGATTACTAAGATGAATACGTGGTTCATTAAAGGAATATTTAAATCAATTTAAATGATGAAACTTAATACAGCAGATGTTTAAAGGTATTTTAACACCAGACACATAATGGTGATTATTTTCACTGCTTAAGTGGAAAAACATAGAGGTTAGAGTGGTGTAAACACATTTAACCAGCCACATTTCTGCTTCTCACCGTGAAAGGAATAATGTTAATGAAAAATACACATGGCTTAAAAAGCTTAGTGGAGAATGAAATGAATCAGAAGGGCTGCTAAATTAATATTTTTACATTTTGACTGGAATGTACTGCGCTGCTCAAAGTAATTATATGGTAATTTAAAAATGAATCTTTTAAATTTAATTTACGTCTTGTGTTGTTGGGAAGTTCACCTGGAACAGGTGGTGACACTATTATATCTAGGTTTTTATATTATTTCAATTAAAGCTGGTGGTAATTAACATTGGCTGTTGGACTAAACGGCATTGACTCAATGGCTTCCAAAAATGAAAATAAGTGTTTATACCAGCACTGGCTATAGCCGTTTACAGGGAAGAAGAGTGTAAAAAAGAAAAACTTGAATAGAGAAAAGTGAGCATAACAAGCATACATCAATAAAAAAATCCATAAACAAATGTGCCAAACCCCCGCCTCAGAACGGCCACAGTAGTGCACTAACTCTAAACCTGTCACCATCCGCAAGATCGGGCCCTTAAATGTAAGATCTACTTACAAAAAAAGAATACAAAACTTTAGCATGAAGTGAACTCCAGCTTCATTTATTCAACTTTAATGTGACTTAAGGGCTTCCCAGTGGCATAACTTCTGATTTTTTTTTTTTTAAATAAATCTTTAATTTTTAATTAATCTTTAAAACATTACTGACGCAGCAAAAAAGTGAGCATTGTTAAAAAAAAATAAAAAATTTCCCCTTTGGCAGAAAGTAAAGCACAAACTGTTTGGGTGGGAGACTGAGCTCGGAGCCGAGTATCCGTTCCTCTGAGGGGTATGGAAGCTTGTGGCTGTCCCACATCAACTGGCCTAGATGACGGGATACAAAAGAGGAGGAACGGATCAACAGCACAAAGGGATTCTAGCTTTAGATTGAGAGAGCGATGGCGGATAATATGGCTTATGCAGCAGGAGAAAGAGTAAAGTCAAGTTCTCACCCGCAGAGAGAATAACGAGGTTGTATGTTCTAATATTTATGTAGCTAACTGGCATGAATTAGCAATGACTGCAGTGGAATATCATTTAGTATCATTTAAGTGTAGTCTTCTTCTGGACTCTGACTCATTACCTAATCACACAATCTAAAAGCAAATTAAATGAAATACAGCAATGCCACACGGTGAATTCTACCAAGAAACAGGTGCATACTTTATATCACTAAGCCTACAGAAATACAGTCCACTAGCAATGTGTGTCTGGTGGAGTTATACTGAGCTTTTGTACTTTAATTTAAAAGTGTTGAATACTCTTACCATTAAAACTATTGACAGAGTGACCAGAGGAAAATAAAATATATATATGTGATGTAATAGTATGAAACAACCAGTGCAGAGTGAATGGAATATTTTTTCTTCACAATGTTGTTTTGACTTGACAGTGCTTCCAGGTTTTTTTTTCTGGCAGCAGTGGGTTTTCTATATGACCAAATGAAACAGTACTCTATTTGCGATGGCCACTTTTTGCAACATTCTGTCGAACAAACAGAACAGTCACTATGTTTTAAATCTTACAACAACCATGTAACTTTTTACCTCCATTATATCAATATTTTGGAATCAATACTTTTTAAAATATTGCAATACCACTGTGCTAATACCAAATGTGCAATTTGATTTCACTTCTGAGAGTTTAGCCTGATGCAGACTTTAGATGGTCTTAAGTGTCACGTGATTATGGCACAATATCCAATGTCTGCACTTCCTCAGTCGAGCAAGTGTTGGTATCGCCCATCGCCCATTGCACAACACTTCTGTGCTCCTTGTGACTGCACATCTTCAAAATTGACATAAGCTTCTTTTATGCTCCTTTCTGTGACATTGGTGGGAATTTCTCTCACCTCAAACTTGTGCTCCATTTATGCTCAACGTGTAACACAGCAAATTTCTGAGCCACTGTTCCCTTTTATGATGCGTCCTGTAATTTATAATAAAGTTATATATATATATATATATATGAGTTATAAAAATCTAAACCCAACGTTGCATCTTGACTCACTATTTGTGTTAGGTTTACTGCTACACGCACTTCGATTTCCTTAATGTCGAGCTGTGTGTTTTACATTTAAATAATATTTCAGTGTCTATAAATAGTTGCATTAATTAATTGTTAATTACACATCTATTAATGCTTAACTACTGTTTTATTGTTTGAGTTATTATAAAGAGTTAGCGAGCCTTCACAAAGGTTTATTGTTAAAACATGTCTCTAAGGAGAGGTCTGCTCGTCCCAGCTGCATGGAATATTATTCATTGATATCAGAGTTTTTGCCCAGCCGAGGGTCCTGTGTCAGTGAAATAGATATGGTTCTACCAATCGTGTTTCTAAGAATCCTTAAATCAATATGAGAATGTATATTCTGGGAATTTTAAATCACGTCCTGCTACTAACTAAAAGTTACACAGTGTTACTTTAATAGTGTGAGTTTTTCCAAAGTGTTACCAAAGCCTCTGTTGCTATAACTAATACTTATACTTACTAATATCATAATACTTCTTTCCACTGTCAAATAAAACGACCGGGGAGACGACGCCAAAACCCAAAAGGACTTGCAAAAATAAAGCGATTGATAGTTAGATCTGGTCAACAGAGATGTAAAGTCAAATAATTAAACAAAACATACATAAGCATTATAAATAAAGGCAGAGTCTTCACATTCCAGACATCTACAGACTTGAATGATATTGTCACGTTCATTAATCTTCATTAGCCTCCTCACTAAGTTACTGTAGACAATGGACCTCTTTTGTAGCTGCACAAGTGCACAAGGAGAAACAAAAAGTGCAGTTTTAACATTGGAGGAGCACAAGTGTGTTTGCTCGCTCATATAACTTACATTGCTGCCTTCACATGTCTCTGTTAGAAAACACAAGTTAACAAAAGTTTGCATTGTTTAGTACATTATTTGTGTTCCTGAAATCACAGACTAAATCACAGACTTGTGTGTATTTATTTATTTATTAGTTTATTTGACTGGGACAGTGTACATTCATTTACAGTGCTGTAAATGCACTACAATAAGCCAAAAGGCTATTTTTTTATCGGTATGTGTATGTTTTTGTAGCACAATAATGCACCTTTATGAGCCAAGGGATAAACTCTAAACACCCACACACAAGATATTAAAACAGCACTGCACATCTCGAAGGACTGGAAATTGAAGTAGGCCTTGTTTTGCTGCATCACTTTTTCATCACCATTATGATATATTTCATACTCTGTTCATTCATGGACTAATATGAATGATTTAGTGAAGCTCTTTTTACTACAGGGTGTTGATATTTCCAAGACAAACTAATTCCAAACCCTCTGACAGTATTTGATGAGATCTGAGCCTTTGTCGACTCTGGAGTAGTGCTGTGTTTTCCTGTTGTGCCTGTTCAATTTGTGCCTGGCTGCGTCTGACCTCTCCGTTCTTTTCGATGACAGACAATCAGAAGAGTAATCATTGGGAGCGCTCACCTATCAGTATGTGGGCAAGAGACGACCTATAAAAGCTGCTCATCTCTTTCAAAATACAACTTCTACTGCTTTGTTCATCTTTTTTGTTCAGTTGCTGTTGAGTACCGGTCTTTGTTTGGCCAAAGACTGTTCATCTTGATTTTTATTTTTATTTTTTTATTATTTGTTAAAGAAGTGATTCAGTCATTTTGGCTTCATTTCAAGTTAAAGTATTTCAGATTCAGAGCTGTAATTTAGAATTTACCCAATCTAACAAACAAATGTAGGGTAAAAATGTACTTTTTTAAATGTGTAATTGTGTAGTTGTGGGCCTTTTTAAGCAACATAGGGACATCCTGTTGTCTATGAAGAAACCTTTTTATCTTTTTAATATGACCAACTAATCCTAAACGTTTATCAAAAATGGGGCGGGCTTTATGCAATGCACTGTTTTTCTGATTGGTTATATGATTACCCAACTACAGATCTTTACTCTGCGTTATTTTGATCCAGCTCCTGGAAATTGAGAGAGAATTGAGAATTTAATGAACATTTTACCCCCACTTAAGGATTACTTTTACTTTATCTTAATTTAGACATATGCAGAGCAGTAGGCAACGAGAATATTGACTGTCCAAACTTTGAAATATATCTGGCATAGTATTACCCAGCTACATAGAAGGGACTAACACACAAACTGAATTAAAAGGAAGGACTGGCACCAAAAGTGATGTTGGAAACTACCTACAGTCTCCAATCAGATGTGTGGACATATGTCAGTCCTGTATAAAGCCTATAAATGGATAAATGTCAGGGACTTCTTGCCTCCTCAATCTATCATTGTGAGTTTTATCACAAGAGGCAGCTCTGTGGTGCGGATATTACGCTGGAACATGCCTTGGACTGGGTTAAAGCAGGATGCCGACAATCTTCCCTTCTAATCTTCAGATAGGCTTCTTAACAGCAGCAGCAGATTTAAAAGATTGGTCCAACTTTGAGGCAGGCAATCCTTGAATTGTTGTGTACAGAACCGACTTTTGCAGTTTAGTTTTGTGTTTAAACAGATGGCAGTGGCTCATTTAAAGTTGTGGAACTGATGGACTCTGCGGGAAACCAATAGGGCCTTAAAGGGACTCAACTTGCTTTGTCAGCTCCAAGCTTTTGGCAGCCGAGTTTTGAGGCAGGACGTCCAGATTTTTGGTCTGCTCGTGTGAAGGGTTGTATTGTTTCGGAGATCCGTTGCGGTAGAGAGCTTGAGCCATGTGACAGAATAGGTACACTTATTTGGCCCACCCAAGAGAGGACCACTACAAACCAGTCTTTTAATAAAGTGCTCTGCCAGAAGAGAGGCCAGCAACACTAAAAAAGCTTTTATATGAAATGGCATCAGCTTTACCCCCCACAGACTTGAGAGGTGAAATTCAACTGTGTGTGCTTGTCGGAGCCTGAGACTTGTTAGACTAAAATACACAGCATTACACAAGGCTTGCTAACATTTAAAGACGGTAGAAGTTGAGCATTTACAGCGCTGTCAGATAATTCATTTCTGTTTAGTTCCCTTTGAGGGACATAAGGGCACTTTGAATTGTATAAGCTCTGATGTCTTTGAGGTAAGTTTAGCTGTGCACGCAGGTAAGGGAAAGTTAATGCAACTAAAGTTGTTTACTGCAACTGCAAAAAGTAAGGATTTTGTGCTTGGCCATGTTTAAGATTGTTTTATTTTATATTAAATTTTGATACACCTGAGCCAGGTTCAGTCCAAAGCCGGTGAAGCTGCATTTGTTCATTATGTGTTGTTCAGAATAAAAAAATACACCAACAATAACCTCTTTCAAAAGTCGACTCATAACACACCTTTTCTCACTAGTTTAATAACAACAGCTGTAATATCACTGTTTATGTGGTTCATGTTAATATATTTTCTACTATTGTTTAAATAGTTTATTTATATTTCTTTTATTTCTTCTTTCTTCTACAACTTTTGTGTCATTTCTGTAAAGCACATTGAGTTGCTTTGTTACAAAATGTGCTTTATAAAAACATTTTCTTCTTCCTCTTCCTCTTCTTCTTTTTGTATCATTTATTAAAGCATGCTTTAAGAGTATATAACAGTTTATAAAGCTATGGATGTCAAGTTTGGGTCTTGTACAAGTATGAATATCTATCAAACTTAATGGTGAGATTATCTAAAAAAAATCTGAAATTTAGTTGGATATTGTTACATTTATGCAAATATGAATATAAATACATTTATGTGTTTGTGGGGATAGAATTAGATCTATCAAGATTTTATTAATATTTTAGAGACATATAACAATGCTCTTGAATGTTTTATGTTTTAAATAAATCACTACAGTTGCACAAATAGGTCTCCACCCCATTGATTATAATCTTATAAGTGCCAAATGAAAGAAAATACTTGCATATGCTGCTGCCAGATGCCTCCAAATGCACACTTTTATGGCACTGGCAAAAACACTGGCCCATAAATCTTTGCCAGAAGAAAATCTCTCCATATTTTAACCAAAGAAGAGATTTTCTCCCATCTGGCAGTACTGTTTCTTGTCTGACACGGCTTAGCATGTTTCTTCTGCTCCACTATTCGCTAACTGCGGCAGCTTGGAGACGCCTTTATCCATGGCACTTCCACAGGCTAGATTATGAATTAGTTAGAGAGCTGAGTAGAAAAACAACAAACTAATTAAGGACCTTCATCACCACATTGTGCACATTGCAATAAGGAATTTGTTTCTTTCTTTATCCCTCTGAGACACATAATAATCCAGGCACACATTTCCGCTGAGGAGCTATAGAAAGAGAAGCCCTGTACGAAAGTGAATTTTCAATGAGCTGCATTCATTTGTCATATAAACACAAAAAAGATAATAGGAGCCTTATTAGTAGGTTTATATAACACAAATCAGAAGCTAGTGCAGAAATTAGATCTCCTGATCTTAGTGATTTTTTTTTCTTCTAAAAAATATCAGAACATGACACAGAAAAGGCTATACGTTTTCTACTATTTTCAAGCAAACTCTAAAAAGTATCATTTTGCAGCTTGAAGAAACTTATTTAGACGTGTACGGTATGTGAAAAAATAGGAAATTCTTAAGATGTTAAGAAAATTTCAGTTCAACTTTATTCCAGACTCGTGGTTCAATATAAATATAAGACACACACACACCAGATAGAAAGAATCAACAATTAAATGGGCATTTTAAAAAGACAGCAGTACCAGTGCCTCCACAGCTTGGACTGAGAGCAGGCTGCACTAAATCTATTTGTCAGTGACATAATTATTTCATTCTTGGATTTGTTTAACCTACAGACAAAGCTATACATTGACTTTTGTAAAGTTGCCTGTAGAGTGTTAATTTGAGCAGTGACAAACATGTCACTCACACTTGTCCAACTTGGTCGCTTTAAAAGCACACGACAGGCATCATTGTCGGCCACCTGCAGCCTTTGCAGACTGGCTTCTTTATAGTTAGTCCACAGATGGGCCATGTACAAAGGTGTACAATATGTCTTAAAAAGAGTTATCTTAACAGTGTCTGTACAGTGTCCAAACTTCTGTGTGAAAGTAATAGCCTGGCCGTACAAAGTTCTGCAAAGTTCTGTCTAAACATGTCTTCATCATTAGTCACGTCTTCTGTGAAGATATGCCTGAGGTATTTGATTTTCCTTGAGACCTCAAATACAATGTACTCCACTAACTACACTAAAAGTCAAAGTTATTTGGCTCTCGGGGCGGCACTATTAGTGTAGAGCAGTCGTCCTTCAACCGGAAGATAGGCGGTTCGATTCCCACTCTCCCCACAGTTCATACTGTCGTTGTGTCCTTGGGCAAGACACTTAACCCACCTTGCCTCCAGTGGCTGTAACACTGGTAATTACTGTAGAACAACGTAAGTCGCTTTGGATAAAAGCGTCAGCTAAATCAATAAATGTAAATGTAAATGGCTCTTTGAAAATACTGATTATATCATGTAAAATTGTCAAAATGTAAAACAACTTGTGTTTCAACGTAAAAAAACGTATCCTACTATTTACTCCATCTTCATTTGATCAAATTAAACGTTTGCTTGATTTAACGTTCTGACGGCAAGAAAGACAGTTGCAAAAGCACACCTTTTTGGCACCGATAGCAGCCCTGCAGGTACATGTTGTTGCCAATGAGCAAACACACTGGAAATAATAATAAATGATGGGTTCACTTTAAATCATACAAAACACATTTTGTTCATAAATGACCTAAACGTTCACAGATGTTTACGTTCATAGTTTGCATGAGTGGAACACAAAAGTGTACTACACATAGAGGAAGTCATAAAACTTCCACTGGGTTCAATAGAGATTTTCAGTTTTTACAAGATAATGGCAAATACAGTTATTTTATTGTGATTATATGCTACTGAAAATTAAGTTTTGACTGTTGTGTTGGACTGTTCGGGTGTAGAATTCAATACGTTGCACAACATGATCACACTAAACAATAAATCCTGTTCACTGTCTGCCAGAAAGGTCTCATCATTCTCAAGATTTATCTAGAAAAGGTGTCTTTTTTCCACTTCTTAACAATATAACAGTGCAGACTAGTTCATTTAGGTTCTTATAAATTGCCCTAATCTCTCAGGCTGGTCTATGTAAATTCCTGATCAAAGTCAGGCTGATAAATCAGTTTTGTAGATCCCAGGACCTTGTGACAGGTCACAGTTCTCCATTGCCATCAGAGGCATGCACAGCCCCCAAAGCAGCCAGGCTCCAATCATCAATAATAAGTGGAGCACTCATGGGAGATCCCACAGTCTAGTCTTCAGAGTTCAGACACGCTCAGTAATCACTCATGTCACTGCATAATGCACTGGGAGTTCCTACAGTGATGGATAGTGATCATCTTCTTTTGCTTCATACTCTCTTCTATCCTTATTCTCTGATTTCCTCAGTCGCTCCCATTCTCATTCATTCAGCACAGATACCATTTTTCTCTTCGCTTCATTCTCTCTCTGCTCTCCTTCCCATTTCTCAGATTCGACTTGGCGCCGGTGGTGGAAATGGCTTGCCCTGCCAGATGCTGGCTGTCTCTCTCAAGACAAAACCATCGGACTGCTACAGCAGTCCGAGGAAGATAAATGAATGATGAAGGCACGCTTGTCACTATGTACAGTTTTCTACAAAAAGGGTAAATAGGATTAATGGAAGGACTGTTACCTTCAATTTTTCTACAAAGTATTTTACTCCTAGACATATGACTGTGTGGTTCAAATGTAAATTGACAAATAACAGTGTACTTTGTTTTTTATGGCCATTCATAAACTTAATTTCTATCTCATAATGCTATAATATAATGCTTACATCGCTAATGAATCTGAGCATTGTACGACATTTTTTTGTGGCTCAGGTGGTAGAGTGGTTGTCCAATAACCAGAAAGTTTGTGGTTTGATCCCTGCTGTCCCCAGTTCATACTGTCGTTGTGTCCTTGGGCAAGACACTTAGTCCACCTTGCCTCCGGTGTCCGTGGCACTGGTGGATGAGTGTGTGAGAATGTTTGGTGGTGGTTGAAGAGGCATTGTCTTCTTTTGTCTGAAGTGTGACTGTGAAGTGAATGAATAATGGACTCTGTAAAGCGCTTTGAGCCCCTTGAAAAAGTGGCATATAAATCCGATCCAATTTGTGTTTGCACTTTTGATGAGTGTAAGTTTAGGCACAAAAAAGATGTGGTTGACCAAGGTTTTTGACAACGTTATGGATAGCTCTACAAACAACAACCAAACTAGCCAGATAATTATTATTGTAAATTACAAATACATTTGACAAATAACTTTGTGCAATAAAATCAAAAAATCCAACGTAACTGGATAGTTAAAGATACACTGTGTACGTTTCGTCACCATCTAGGACCTATTTGCAGTTTGCAGTGCCACACCTCTGTTCCTCTGTTCTTCAGCCTCTGAGCACCTATGGTAGCTGTGGAGGGACATTTAGGCTGTAGAAAAAACTGTGGAAAGAGATAGACATAGATAATGAATACATTTTAATATAGAAACAAAATTATTAATATTATGTCTTTTATTTAAGATTATGTGACAAATGAATGTGCTTCTACTGTAGGAGTGCTCCGGTCTTTGTCTGTTATAGGTGGCTTACAGGAACAGAAAGTAATGAAAGTATAAATGTGTTTACTGGGTTTTATAGATCTTTAAACGTATCTCTTTTCCAAGAAATGCAAATGAGTCTTATTCTAAATCTTAAACTGGTGGCATACATTAGCAGGATCTCACACAGAAGGGTGTATAATATATCTAAAGCTTGATCTGCTGCTTCTCTGTCATTTTGAAGTTTCCATTAAAATTGCAAAAAAAGCATGATGCATAAACACATGATTACATTTTCCATATCATTTGCCCTGCAAGCTGCTCTGATCAGATTGGTCATGGATCAAGGGGCAGATGGTTTAGGCAGAGATTGATATCTCCTTATTACAAACCATTAAAAAGCATTTTGCACTTTTTAATGTGCTTTCCTTTCTTCTAAGATTAGTTTTCTTTTGGTTAATATAGTTTCAATCACTGACATTAGCAAAATGTAAGTAGAGGCTGAAGAAATGAGAAACTATTAAAGGGCACAAAAATATTTGACTTTATTTATTAAAATGAGACTGTAGGCTCATTCATGCCTTAGCTACACTTCATAGCAATTACAAAATCCTTAACTTTGAACTGTAGACTTGAGACATTGGATAGTGTCTTGATACCCATTTCATATTTCACAGTACACAACAAGTGTTAACACAAAAATCCATTCATTTTCCCCGAAGGACACATTCCTTATAGTGAAAAACATCCGTTCAATAATGTAACTACAAAAAAAATCATTTGCCAGTAGAAAAAGCCTCGGTTAAGATATTGGCTTCCTAATCTCAGGGTTTGCTCCAGCTCTTTAAGGCTAAAGCGCGTGACTGATGAGAGAGCCGGCCCGCTCTGATTTACACAAGTGTATTGATAGGCGATGCTTGATTAAGATGGTTTTGAAGCTCACGGCTGAGTGGAATGATCCATGGAAGACATGCCATAAGCCAGTGGGGTCCAGTGGATGCACTTGAAGAAATTAGAAAAAGTGGCAGTATGGGCCGCTGCAATTACAGAAATGATTCCCGCCAAGTGAACAGAGAAGGCGTGGTGTCTGTTGACTTTTGAAACCCAAGCTACATCTGTGACATAATCGTGATTAGGCACACTAGGACTCTTTTTTCAAACCAGTTTTCAATCAGCTAAAAGCAAGAATGGCTTTGGAAAGCTTACAACCGCGTCTAAGCCTTAACCCCTTTTGTTCATTTTCACATGCAGGCAATCTGTTCCCATCCTCTCTTTACTGTCTTAAATTAAATACGTAGAGTTTCTATTTCTTTATTTCTGCAATGTACAGTTGATGAGTCCATCATAAACTTTATTTGATGACAGAAAAGAACTACTGAATTAATGATTATTTAGAAGCTTAGACTGCATATTGTTACCCACTGTGAAAAGTGCATAGTTTAAAAAAAGCCTCTGTTGAGTCTACCTTATGCAACCTGTGCCTCTCAGTTGCTGTCTGTCTGCTGCCTGTCTGAGAGCGGCTTTCTTTGTCCTGTTTCAGTGTCTCACACAATATGCCAGGGACATCACATTAAGGCAGTCAATGAACTCTCTTAAAAGACAGCAACTTTTCTCTATAAACTCTTTCTTTCTCTTCAGATTGACTTCTACTGCAGCACAATTCCACTGCTGTTATTAACTCTCTGTATCTGTCTGGCCCTGTCTAGCCTTAATCAGTGAATTCATCCATCACTGTTTCTGGAATATGAAGAATTTTATTTTGACAGCCCCCAAGTGCACAGCTGCAGCACGGTATCATCAGTCTAATAGTGGTAATAGATCTATCGTTGACTCTATGGTTGAACATTCAAATAGCCAATCAAATCTTCATTAAAAGTTTTTACAGCTTCTAAATTTCTTCATTTTTATCTACAGATCACCAGATGAAAATGGGAATTCCTAAATGCTACACTTGAAACTGTATATATCTTTCAAAAAACTGGTGTGATTTTTGTAAGTGTTGTCTTGGTAAGTCTTGGAAATCCGACTTCTGAATTTCAATCAGTCATTGTGTGGGTTAAGTCTGTGAGCCGAGACATATTTTTGATTTCCACAGTGAGTCAAAGGTTAATGTGCTGCTCGACTGCCGGTCCATCATATGTGGCCATTAATGGGCCTAAAAGCCTTGCTGCAAGATGAATACCATCAACATTTACTGTCTAGGAGTGCTCTTCATCAAGATGCACTGCCTGTTGTTGGAGCAGTTGGGTCTGGCTTGTTAGTTATGGCCGCTTTTTGAGCACTCGTGGAGGCTGAACTCAATTAAATATGCCAGCCACTGATTAAAAGCCTGCACAGTCTGGGATTGCAATGGGATTCCATAATAAGCAGTTTGTGAAGATGCCAGCATGCATTAGAAAGCTACAATGGGACCCAACCATAGACAATCAAAGAATAGTGACATGTGTTATCAATTGATAATAAAGAGATATGTGCAAAATATTTGTCTTCATGGAATCAATATTTTTCTACAATATAATGTGGGTTTATTACTTTCATATCAGCACTCTGTTTTCCATCTGTACTTATTTTGAGGTGAATAAGGACAAAAAGGTACTACTCCTATGTAAACTGTGAGAACAACTTTAAAGTTTTATCCAAGCTGGGCAACACTACTATGATTGTAGAAAGAACATTTCTGGAGGCAAAAAAATCTACAACCTGTTTTTCTTTTGAGGTTAGTATTTTACTATACAACAGCTGACTTTGACACAATCATAGATCATGCGTCTCGAACTCGCCCATTCATCTTCTTCCTCTCATCTGCTGCTGAGTTACGTAGGCAGCAGACTAAAAAGAGATTGTCAGGCTCTCCGCTCCCCAGACACTTCAGCTTCAGCTCTTCTGTGGGAATACTTATTGTAGTATGAGCTTTTCCCAGGTGGCCGAGCTCCTCACCATGTACAGTATCTGTGGTAGTGCCAAGCCACTGTGTGAAGGAAACTTTTACACGTGCTGCTATTGTTTTTGTGTCTCCAGTACAACTTCTCTTTGTGGGATAAAGATGCAACCGTATTACACAACCCCATTCCCACAAGACACTGTTTAGGATGAGGTGCTACAACTACAGCTTTTCAGAAAGTTGGAGCTGTAGCATCACAGAGAACATAACGTGACACACAGGCTAGATCTGTACAATGTTTCAGTCATCCATATGCTACCCCCTTTAAAACCCAGGCTGTCTCAGTAATTGGACTGTTCTCAAGTATCGGCTGCAGTGGTCCAGACATATACAGCTTATGGAATGTAAGATTTTTACCTTAGCCATTAAAAGTGAAAACAACACACTACCTTTCAAACGCTACATTCAGCCAGGTGCGTTTTTTATGAGATGTTACACGTCTTCCAATTAATTATGCTATACATGTCTGGCTTAGACTATTTGCACCTGTGACAATAAATCAGTGGCTCAAGTCCACAGAACATCCATTATACCAGAATACCACGCCTATTGATTTTAGTAGCATGGATGACCTTACTGGTCACTGGGCTCAGTTCCTGTTGAGGCTATATGCAATTATTTCCTGGTGACATTGGGAACATTGGTTCAGCCTGACAATAGAGCCCAGGGGAGTTGTTTGGTGTGGAATTTGGCAAAAAATAATCTTGCACCTGCAGGCCTAAGGTTTAATTTTCTGGATTTTTGAGCCATTCACAATGACCACATGGTGCCATGACAGGGACATAAATCAGGCTGAAAGGCAGAGCAGCAGCAGTCTGAACAATACCTACGTGAAAACAGGTAGCTCATTTGTGACTCAGAATGCAGAATGCTTTTGATTGATCTCAATGAAAATTCAGCCTGAGGGAGGGTTTGTTACTTTAATGCTTCCTCAAAACAACTTGGGAAACGTTTTTTTCTTGTTAGGGCAAGATGCCACCCCTAACCTCCATTATCTCAGTTTGTGAACGCCAGTCTGCTGTGTTAAAGGCCTGAGATTTAGATCTCAATAATTGCTACAACTGAACAAGACAAAACACTGCACATTGATGCTTTTCTCAAATATACACTTTCTATTATCATAAAGTTGGACTATATATTTAGAAAAAATGGTTAAAGTAAAAGCATCTGGACTCAGTTTTCAAGGTGAAGACGTTTCGTCTTTAATTCCAAGAGACTTTATCAATTGATAAAGTCTCTTGGAATTAGAGATGCTTTTACTTTAACTTTTTTTTTCAAGATTGTCCTGGACGACTGAGAACCTTCACATACTATACATTTAGGATACTTTATTATATTATTTATCTACATACACAGGTAAGAATAAATTATCTTGACAATATTTTTAGGGGTGCACCTTGGAGTGGTTAGTGCTCATGCCTCACAGCTGGAAGGTAGTGGGTTTCGATCCCATGTGCCGACTGACACACATGGCCTTCCCACTTCCACCCATCATCCAAAGATGTGAATGTGAATTGATGAATCTAAATAGCCCTAGTCAGTGGATAACTGTCAGTGTATGTCTCTATCGTCTTCTAACCTTGTTGCTTTTAAAGGAAAGTGAAATAAGTTTAGTTTATAAATGCCATAAATCTTAGTAAAGGAATGTGTGCCTCCAAAAACAGGAAACCATAAGTGTGCTATTCCTGCAGCTGTGCTCAGTTTGTCCACCCTCAGCTGAGGTAATGGCTCCTTCCGTGAGATTCAAGGGAAGTTCAAACTTTATTCTTCCATAATAGACATACAGTATGCAAAGAGTGTAGGGTAGATGTGATTGTCCACCATTAAAAGCATGTGTTCCATTTTGTTCAGCTGTATACCACAACATCAAACACAATTCACCTTTTGAGAACAGTGTTTACAAAAGCATTGGCTTCAATTTGCCTTAAATCATCATTTGATGAGGTTCTTACTCCAAAGTTAAAAAAAAGGGTGTAGATGAAAAATGATGTTCAGTGATTTATTGTGCTCGTCCTTCCCAAGGTGCAAAATAGTTTTCAGCAACAAAACTGTGGAAAATATAGTATTTACAGTATTTACAGATTCAGCAATAACAAAAATACTCATTGTAATCCAACAGTCAGTTACCTTCTCCATAACCAGCCCTGGGACACACTACTCAAGTGTAGGAGAAAGGCCTTCTTTTATAACAGTGAGGCCCCTCCACCCAGGTAATTAACACTCAAAACATCTCCATAATTACAACATATTCTCAATTAATAGAATTATCAATAATACAAAAAAATACAAGCAGCAAAATACTTAAAATATAAATAAAATGGCAAGAACAAATAAAATAAATAAATAAAAATACAAAACAGCTTCCCGTGCATGACGCAACTTAACCCGAAAGTGTGAGCGGCACTAGTTTAACACTAGATGCTTGTGAATGTGGATACTGGCCAATGGTTTGCTCACTGATTAAACTATGGGATAAACAGTGGCCGAGAATGACTAGCATTAACAGGTAGGCTAAATGGTGACTGTTTGTGCTTGCGTACGTACTCAGGTTAGTGACGGTGTTTTCCACGAGGCTACGCTGTCCCATTGTGAAACTCTACACTGTCCTTTTTGAAATATAACAACATTGTTCACTCTTTTTCAATAGAGGAGATGTGTCTTTAATGTTGCTTTTTGACAGATCTGTGTTTTATTTAAAAATTTACTTACATTTGCCATCATTTTAGGAAAGAAGTTACAAAAAAGAGTCACACTGTTGGACTTATAGCATTCAAAATATTTAGGACAAAAAAGCTGTCACTTGCAGCTTTGTAGCGACGGTGTATAGTGTCAGTTTTGGAAAAGATTAGTGTAGTATTTGCTATTTGTTTTTTATTCCACATCCACTCTTTTGTTTTGGAGTAAATCCAGATGTCGATGTTTGTCAAGCCATACCTTTATGTGTCTCACATGCTTTGGTGTAATGTTCAATCATAAACTCCCATCTGTCTGCTTTACTCTTGACGAGGCCTGCAATGGTCTTTGATGTCTTTGACTATGATCTACAACTTAAAGGGTGTCACAGAACAACCCAGCCATTAGCAGCTATAGAGAAGCCTCGCTGGAATCAATAATGCATTGTGTTTTGCTTAACGTGTTTCCCTCTGCAGCTCATTACAACAACACTTAAGGGGAAAAGGCCAAGGGCAAGTTTGAAGACAAGATGGATGAAGAAAATGGTGGAAAAGACTGAGAGACAAAGCAGTGGTGGTTAATAGAGGGGCAAAAATGAAGGCACTGGACTGATGGAAAAAACAAACTGCATTAAATATTATAGGCTTCAAATGCTAATAGAATATACAGGCCTTTTCTGGGTGCTCTAACATTAATAGTGGACCATGAAAGGACTTTAAGAGACCAATGAATGCACATCCTGACAATTTACATTTGTGTCTGTTTCCTTGGCGCTTTTTAATCATAGGTATTTTCCTACAGGCTTTTATCAGTCCTACAAATTATATGTTCAGTTAGTGGCCCTCATCTTCCTTTATTATCCATGAAGACAGAATGTTTTATATTTAACAAAATGTATTTCTATTATTGTTTTAGGAATATTTTAGTCAAGTGGATTGGGTATTTTCATTTCAGGACATTTTTACAAAAAAGATTGTATAAAATACCTATTATTCTGTTTTATCTATTCTTTGTTTCATAATGTTTTGATGCCTTACACTGGACTTTCATAAAGGTCGACAAAGTCCCAAAGCCATGGTCAGATATTATCCAGCTTCATATTACATTTAAAAATATAATGAGTCTCATAGAAGGGACTCCTATAGGGCCCGTTAAAAGAAGGCAGAGCCCTGAACTTTGTCACATTTGCCCAATCACAATAGAGTAGGCCAGGGTTCGGCAGCCTTGTCCCACAAGACAACTTTGGCCCACAGCCAATCATGTCTGGCCTTCCAGATGATTTTGAGAATTGACTGAGAAATTATAGGACTTTGGGTCCCAAAGATAACATCCAATCAACGTTATGTCCATCTCTACCTTCATGTTTATAATAATGCTATTTCTGCCTATCTGCGTCTGACTTTCACTGCGTAACTTTTATGTCGCCGCTAATGTTCACAGACACAAAAACTTGTGTATTTAAGATAAAGGAGTTTGTAAACTGCCACCTTATCTTGATGGAGGGGTTTGAGTACCCGAATGATCCTAAGAGCTATGTCGTCCGGGGCTATATGCCCATGGTAGGGTCTCCGAATTCTAACAGGTCCTAGATAAGGGGTCAGACTATAAGCGGTTCAGAAGGACAGTGAACATCCCCCTCGCTGGAAAGGAAGGAGCTTGAGCTTGTGCGGGAGGTTGAGAGGTACCGACTAAAGATAGTCGGACTCATTTCCACGCATAGCTTGGGTTTTGGAACCCAACTCCTTGAGAAAGGCTGGACTCTCCACTACTCTGGAGTTGCCCGTGGTGAGAGGCAGCGGGCTAGTGTGTCCCGCTAGTGTGTCCCCCAGTAGAACTGTGCAATGACTGTGACACCTGGAGGGGCGTGATTGGAAGGAACGGCCTCCCTGATCTAAACCCGAGCAGTGCTCTGATATTGGACTTCTGTGCTTGTCACAGTTTGTCCATAATGAACAACATGTTCAAGCATAAGGGTGTCAACCAGTGACAGTGGCACTGGGACACCCTAACCCGGAGGTCAATGATTGACTTTGCAGTTGTGGCTGTAAGGTCTCTGGTGCCTGAGAGCTGACAATCCCAGAAACCGGTCATGGACACCGGAAGTAAGGGATGCCATCAGGCTGAAGGAGGCTTGTGGGACTCCTGAGGCAGCTGACGAGTACCGGCAGATCAAGTACTGTAAATCAAGTAAATGTAATCAAGTACAAAAACCTGGGTCTGGGAGGAGTTTGGTGATGCCATGGATAAGGAATATCGGCCGGCCTCAAGAAGATTCTGGCAAACAGGAGGGGGAAGCAGTGCCCTGCCAACACTGTTTACAGTTGAGGTGGGCAACTGTTGACCTCAACTGGGAATATCATCTTGAGGAAGTGTCTAGAGAGCGGAAGTCCGGGCGTCTCTGCTCAGCCTGCTGCCTCCGCAACTAAGTGGAAGAAAATTAACGGAGTTTGTGAAGTTCTTGAACTTGAACTTTTAATAAATTCTACTTCCTTTCTATCTCTTCCTTTTCTTAAAAAAAAAATAAAATAAGAATAGTTATCCTTAGCTGGGTACCCTGCTGGGTTAAAACAGACTAGTTTTTGGTGCACTTTTTTTCTTGCTACCTTGAGTTGTTAAAATTGGTTCCATTGCTTCCTTTTGTAAGTCGCTTGGATAAAAGCATCTGCTAAATGACTAAATGTAAATGTTTACGGCAGAACACTGTTATTGGTTATGCCTCTGTCTGCTTCTCTAAACTATCTCTAAATAAAAGCCCATCTCTAAATAAGTTCTAAATGTAAAACCTGATTTACAAAATACTGAACTATCCCTTCAACATTTCTATTCCAGGGGAACATCTCTGTCTTTAATGCCATTAGTTGCCATGACGAGTCAGAAGAAGTGCTGTGCCAAAGGTCCGGGGTTTGCCGGCACTAACTGCTCTAATTATATTCACTTGCTGCGATCACCTTCACTGACCTTGTTAGAGGTTTGATATACTGATGAGAACACTCCACAGGGACAATCAACGCTGCATGAGTCTCTTTTTATAGTGATTCTGTATGATTTTGAGATGTCTTCTCTTTTAGAAAGTTATTTTTAGGTGAGGTTTCAACAGATACTTTATTTCCCAATTTACATTCCTCATCACCAGTCGTGAACTATAGTCTGAACAGACAGCTACATTCAACACAGCACAGTGAGAGAGACAAGTGAGCACCTAAAATGTCACCAAGAGGGAGGATGAGCCAATTATCCAAAGGTCAGTGACCCTCAATCAAATAATGGTTTAAAGGTTATTAAAAGTTCAGAAAGAACAGCCCCAGAGGTGAACAAAATGGCTGAGTGGCTTGAGGTGTCTGTGGCGACTGGTGATGTTAGCTCTGAGGTGAAATAAAGGTTTTGATACACTTGCTGCTGTCTTTAGCTACAAGATCTGCTATGATCCCAGCCCTCAATCACATTTTACCCACTTTGTGTTCAGTCAACACTTTGGCAAAGACTGCATCAGGTCACATACATTAAAGTGAAAGCTGGAAGCTACAATTCCTTGCTGAGCAACCCCCCAGCAACTTTGATAATGACACTCTTTTTCATCGACAAATTCTGTATTATATTGAAGTGTGGACAGGCAAGAAATACACTGACTGTGTCCTAAACCCCCATGAAGTGCACTGTATAAAATAACACTATTCTTAAAAATACACTGTATGTCTATGCAGCAGTGCCTTTCAAAGCAGTTTGGTCCAGCTGGTAAACTAAAGACGTGACAGACTGAGACGAGACTGTCTGAATCGAGAATGTTAAAACTAACTGCCAAAAAACGTTGTGAGCATCTGATGTATAATTGTGCCTATAATGCCTGGTGTGTAGTTTTAACACCATTTAAAGTTGAAGTAAAAATGACTTCAGATGCAGGTCTACAACAAACCAGCTGGGCACAATTAAAATGACGGTTAAAGATTTATTATGTTTGATGGTTAAAGATACGTCTCTGTAAACTACAGACATTATTCAATGTTTAAGACGAGGTAAATGATTCAAACAAATGACACCAGCTGTTTACAGTCACTCATCTCCCATTTCCACCAAATGGTACGATTTAATTATGGCACACATTCATTTATTGTACCAACGTCAGCCTACTGTGCAATTTAATGTAGCTTTTGATACTCCTTAGCTGGGTTACAAAAAGATCAGACCCTAAAGATAATTAATGAGTGAAGCAACCTGCATCGGTCATGAAAAATGACCGAGTGTTCTTGTAATAGACCTTGAAAGTCTGTTGTTACATCACAGCTGAAGAAGACACTAATCAAAGCACTAAACATATGCATTTACAATTAAATAGTATTAAAAGTAGAAATCTGCCCTTTGCAAAAGCATAATCATTCTTAGTACAGCATAAACTCTGATGAGAAATACTTTCATTTATTTACCTGCTTGAATTTACTTTTAAAATAAGTGATTGATTTAATTAAAATTTGAACACACTGTGGCATGCCTTAGGTTGATTTAACTAGTGTGTAGATTAATTATGGACCTTATGTGCCCTCATACGCTGTTCTTGAGGAGTTTTTTTATCTGCCATACACAGAGGATTTAGTGTTTGGACCTTTGCCCTGCAGACTTGTCTATGTTAATTTCATGCAAGTTACACCCCTGCACAGGAAACCCGAGGAGGGCAAAGATAACACGGTAACACTCTTCATTTAGTGCCTACCTCCATCTGTCATACCATCCACATGACAGCTTCTGCCTGAGACACACTGCTGCTTTTCCGGAGGCTCTTCACCTTCGAGCACTGTTGACTGCTGCAGCGTTAATAATTCATGAAATACAGAAATTAGAAAGAAAATGGAAAAGTTCCTTTATGCCAGTTTTAATCATTCCCACAAATGAACATAATTGGCCATGAAGACATTTCATATATTTTGGAATAAAGCACTGTCAAAGTATAATAGGCTTTATTCACATCATGAATACAGCCAGGTTTTAACTGAAAAACACAAAGTATGTCCCATTAACTATAAAGTAATCTAAACTGGTCTTGATAGTAAATGCTATTAACCGTACTTTCTACTGTATATGGCAAAACATGAATGTAAAATATGTCATCTGTAATGTTTTTGCCTCCGATTTCTTTCTTTCTTTTACTTTTGTACTAATGACATTTTTTTTTATTAGGCCTCATAAAAAGCAAAATAGAGTAAGGACATGATCACGATCAAGCTGGGACTCTGGACGCTGAACCTGAAACTGAATCAGTTTAGAAAAGAGTTTAATGTAATTTTCTTAGATTACTGTACAGTCAATAACAATATGCCATAAAAACATACAGTATTGATGAGCTTCATGACAATAGAAAAGTACAATAAAAAGTTGATGCTATTCAATAAATAAAGAAAACAGATGCTGAATATAGGGAGAATGTCAGGACAAATGAGTCACATAGTTGACAGTAGATTGTAGGTAGCAGCTTCCGAATTTTTTTTTCGACTTTTTTTTCCAATAGTGTAATTTGTGATAGAATAGAATACTAACAGACTGCCACTCCACCCGGTCAAGTAAGCTACACGCTGTAATGGCGTTCAGGAGAAATGACATTTTAAATCAGGTCTTTGTTACTGCAGTTTATGTACAGTTTTCTTGTAAATAATGTCATGCTGTCAGTTTATAACAGCATGTTCCACCGTCCCGCGTCATTCCCACAGTAAAAAAAAAAAAAAAACAGCACTCTATCATCACGTGTAAAACACTTTCATTTGTCAGCAGCCATTTGTCATCTCTAGATGTCCAATCGTGTACCTGGCAGGCGGTAACAGGACGTGTCCGAGCCAACAGGCGGCGCATGGCCAGTTCGGTCCTTGACTGAAGCCAGTAATGCTGCACATATGGTTACAGAGGGGGGGGTGCTACTGATGCATAAAGACATTACCTTTTTAGTCTGGATGTATCACTTGGCTCAGATCAAACAAAACATTTGTCAAAACCTCAACCAGAGAATAGAGCAGAACAAATTCATCGTCCAAAGGCAATTAACCAAGAAAAGGAAAAAAAGCAGAAACTTAAAAATAAGCTTTGAATGGCCATTCCACTTCTGTAAACAATGTGCCTCGTGTTTCAAGTTGTCATCTGTGTTTTTTTGCCATTTCTTGTGCTTTTAATTATTTTTCAAGGAGAACCGAGTGCAGACTGTATACTTCTGACCAATTATCTGCTCGGATTAGCACAGAAACCAGCTAATTTATCGCCCCACAAATTAGAGGCTTAGAACTGAGTGAAAAGGAGAAAGAGTAAAGGCGTCGCATTTGAGAAGTCAGTGGTCATTGGCAGAAAGATACAGCCATGCTCACGAAGAGAAGGTAAAGCCTTAGTTATAGTGAGTGTTATGGCTGGAAGTGAAAGTGCAGGATGTATTTTTTTTGTTTTTTTTGTTTTTGTGCCTTTCATACTAAACGGTTTGCCTCTTCAATGCCACAAGAACTTTGCACTTTGTCTTTTTAATGATAAACACCCGGCATCTGACATTTTCAAAACTATCAAACATGATTCAACATCATGGTATAGGTTCACAATGACTGAAGACCACTGTTGAAAATAAATATTTTGTGTTTGTGGTTATTTTGTTGTTACAGTCAACTGGCAGCACTTTGACTGCACACACCAGGATGATGAGATTCATAGACATTATTATTGCTGCATGTGAGCTTAACACACACATAACTGACACAGAGCAGAAGAATCACAGCTGGCTGTTTGGCTGTTGTTTTAGTTTCTCATGACAAAAGAAGTTAGGAAGCCATTTTTCTGACTTTGTTGAGTTCATCTGCTTTTAGTAACTCACAAAGTCTGTGTGATAAGGCTGCTATTCAGGACCAACAAGTCAGGACTGACCATCCTCTACCACTTATCCGGGGTCAGGTCACTGGGGCAGCAGTCGAAGCAGTTGAAGCAGAGACACCCAGACTTTCCTCTCTCTAGACACTTCCTCCAGCTCTTCCGGGGTGATACCGAGGCGTTCCCATGAGGCCAGCCGAGAGACAGTCCCTCCAGCGTGTCCTAGGTCCTTTCCAGTGGGACGTTGCCGCCACCTCTTCTTTCCGTCATGACCCACAAGTCATGCGCCTTAGAAATCCTGTTCATAAAGATAAAGAACAGGAACGGTGACAAAGGACAGCCCTGCTGGAGTTCGTAATTATTAGTTTATTAGTTAATTATTCAAGTAAATTCAGCTTTATTAATCTCCAAAGGGAAATTCAATTGTTTGGTCTCTTCAATAAAAAATCTATAATAAACACCACATGAAGCATTAGCCTGAGCAGAATGCTGATTGAATAGTTTCTCTGCTGTGCATTTATATTTGGATAAAGACAATAAACTTTTCACGCATAGTCTAACATGATTGCGCCTATTTTAAGAAAATCTTGGCAAGAAAAATGCCAAGAAAAAAGACATTACAATGCACCATTAATAATATTTTTCACAAAGAGATGTTAAACCTTACTGAAATAGTAAAACTGCAGTCCGTGGTTTGGCCAACATTCAGCTGGTCAGTCTGAGAACACTATATAAAAACTATTCTTACTCTATTGTATTGTGCCTTAGCGCCACATGCTGCGCTCCTCTCAACAGACAAAATACTCGGCCCTATTAATTATCTTTTATCTGTGCCCTACTGCTGCTCGAGTACTTTCAGATTAGTTTTGAGTTGAGAGAAAAAGAAAGAAAGAAAAAAGATTGCTGCGCTTTTGTAGCCGTTTGACGGGTGTTAATTTTCCCAGCATGCTTCAGGCGGCTGTCAAAGCTCTCGTGGGAAGAACATATTCAGCGGTAAAATTCGGTTTTGAAGACAATGGACGACTCAGACTTTGCGTAACACTCTGTGACCATCACAACCTCACATGTAACTTACACATGCTTTAAAATTGAATGTGTTCTTTTGCAAATGCATGACTAATTTGTCAGGTCAATTTTGTAAAAGTACCACTTTTAAAAAGCCAAATATCCTTGCGCTTTGTTGAAAAAAAAATTCGTCATTTTCAATGCAAGGAATTGTCCTGGGACCAGAAAAAAACTGGCACTGAAAGGGGATTTTGTTTGTGCAGGATGAGCATTCCTTTTCATATGCTCTTGTCTACCATCTGCACTTGCCCAGCTCCTTTTATTTCCATTTAATGTCCTCTCTCTCATGAATTCACAGATCGAGTGGCGTTATCTTTCTGCAACACGTGTTATCAGAACATTTACAATAGAGCGGCTGAAAATAGAAGTGGTTGTCAGAGCTGTTGCTGTTGTCACCTTTGGGTTACAAATTGAAAAAAATAAAAAAAATAAAACTGCAACAAGCACTAAAAGTCTGTTTGAAAAGGCAGCTTAATTTCCCCAGCTACATTTCTGAATGAGACATAATTGCTTAAAGAAAACGGTGTGCGTCTGCTGAAGGACAAATTGCTTTTCACGCTGTCTCCCATCGCTTTTCATTTCTTAATTTGTCAAAAATCTTAAATTGGTTACAGTCAATCTACCAGATGAAATATGGAAGAAAACAGGAATTTGAAAGTACACTGTTCTTTGACCATTTCTTTTGTAGCTATCATTCATAACTTTAAATAATTGAGAAGCTGTAAATTACGGAAAATTTAATCAATCCAAATTACAAGACAATACCTTCACAGTGAAATAAACAATACAAGAAAAATGTTTAATTTTTTTGAGTGCATTGGTTCTGGGCAGAGGCAGTGTAAAGCTCATTAGGTTATTCATGCATTAGGTTAATCTCACAAGACACGGACACAATGTAGATTATGAATGCAATGTTATTACTGGTAACATCTAATAAAAAGCTTGTTGTTTTAAGATAACATCCCCATTTTCTGTTTTCCCTTGGACCTCAGAGAGACTGCTCTTCACCTCTTGTTAATTTAAACTGACCCTCACTGATCCAGCCTGTAATATCCATAGTTTCTAATCACATGACATTGCGGTGCACTAGAGGGCAGAAGACAGTGTCAGACCGCGGTCATCCCACTGGAATGGCACTGACAGCAGGTCAATTTCCCTTTGCTTTTGAATGATAAAATATTAAATTGCCTTTAACAGCGGTAAGTTAATATTAGAGCCATGTCCAAAGATAAACAACCCACATTTCTTTCGAGCTTAAAGAGCTCGAAAAAAATGGTTTCTTGTTGATTTACTTTTAATGTCTGTATCTTATGTACAGTCTGAACCCCATATTTATTGCAATACATCCTCACAGATTTCTCCCATTTGGACTTTCTTCAACTACTCTTTCTCTTGAACTGGGTTTTACTTGTAGATTATTTGTCCATAGTGAGTCCATGCTTTTAGACAATCTCTCTAAGTTCTTTCTCAAAGCATTAATACAACATCAGCAGAAAAAGTAGAATCATAATGTTTTATTTGACTATCCTACAAAGACTAAGTCTGTTCTCTTTGGATTCAAGTTTGAGTTCCAGGTAGCAGTACCAAGGGATGCAGAATAAAGTGTCTCTGGACAAAGTGGATAGACATACAACCAAAGAAACCAGGCATTGTATAAAGCCTGAGTTTTCTGAGTGGATAATGATGTAAAAGGAATCCAGGCCATTTTCACACAGAGAGTGAGAGAGTTTTGACAAAGTAATTGGTATCTTCAGATGGTGCCTCCATTACTTATTACCATTACGTATATTGGAACGTTTTACTTTTCTAAAATCTGGAGGTTTTTGTTTTTTTAATGGGTGGATGGTTCAAGGAGATGAAAAAGGAATCCATAACCTGGTATTCACAACAAACATTTATTTTTATGAAATATACTATAGTCTTCTTTTATTTACAACTTGATCAACAAACTAGTTTGAAGGCTGCAGTATGTGGCCCACAGTTTGTCAGGAGGTAAATTGTCTTCTGAACGGGCCAAATGTGTCAGCAATGCAAGTATTTAGTGGTAAATAGAAAAACATAGTTGTCAAAGACAATAACAGTTTGTCAGCGACAGAAAAGTCATAGGTTTGTGTCCTGCAGAGACCAGAGAGGAGGATGTTTTTGTGCTGTTTGTTTGTGTCCCAGAGGAAAAATACCCAAAGCCCAGCTGTCTTACGTCTATAGCCTACAATCCTAGAGTGATAGAGTGTAATTATTTCTGTGTTATCAGGGGACAGTGTAATATTGTGCTTTAAATGTAGCTTTGGAGTTATTTTTTGAATGTCTGGAAAGAAAGGGAACAACACTTTTTTTTAATTAATATATAATAACATTTTGAATTATATAAAATTAAGTTATTCTCTCATGGTTTTATTCCTTCATATAACACTTCTGTTCTTCTGTTTACCACAAATTACTGATGCATTTATTTTGTCTCATTTATATCTTGACCTCTTGACCTTTTTCAGGAGACTCTTTCTCTGGTAAATTAGTTTTTATAGTAAAAAAAATATATATAATAAAAACACAAATTCAAATAAATAAGCTGATTTGTTAATGTGGCAGCTCACAGTAGAGTTAAGAAACAGTATGGTAGAAAATTTAAGTATAGCTTTTAAACCAGGTACGATGTAACTTTTTCCAGAAAAAATTAAAAAGCCTTGAAATAACTTAGATATGTGGCCTCATAGTCTTTTTATCGGACATGAAAAAGTAGAGTAACCCAAAGTAACCCAAATTCAGAAAATACTCCACTGTGTAACTCTGATATGACATTTTTACAAAAGTAAAGACATCACAAAAGCATGATATGTATATTCCACAATATGAGCCCTTTGCATCTGTAAATTCTGAAAAGTTACAAATAGTGCATTATTGTCTGCAGCCCTTTGTGGTAAATATGACTCAAACGTGTTACAAAAACAAACAATGAGCACTAACACGAGTGTAACTGAGGCAGGCCTAATGAATGTATGATCCAGTCCACAGCAGGCTGCACAGAGAGACAAGGACAGAAGTAAAGCTAAAGCAATAATGTACTCAGTCCTAATGAACTGTTGGAACATAACATTTAATTTATTACATTTCAAAACTATAACAGAGTCTGGCAGTAAACTTTGACTCTACCATTTTGCCATTCTTTTCCCCCATCACGGTGGTGCAGTGGTGGGCACGCTTGTTTCTTAGCAAGAAGGTCAACGGAGATAATAATAATAAAAAAAGAAAAAAGGAAAAAAGCTAACTTCCACTGTTTATTTTCTCCATAAAAAGGATGACACATGCATTGTGCATGGCCTAACAAGGTAAAGAAGGGCGAGGATTTTAAGTACTTTGGGTCAACAGTCCAGAACAATGGGGATTGTTAAAAAAAAGAGGTGAAGAAGCATGTGCAGACAGGTTGGAACGGGTGCAGAAAAGTGTCAGGTGTGATGTGTTAAAGGACAGTAAAAGCAAGAATGAAAGGAAAGGTGCAGGACGGTGGCGAGAGCAATGACGGAGCGTTTAGAGACAGAGCATTGAGGAAAAGAGGAGGAAGAGCAGGAGGTAGCAGAGCTGGATCAGAAGTGACAGGTTAGGATGAGATGGTTGGGACATGTACACAGAAGGCAGAGCAAATATATCGGTTGAAGGATGTTGAAGTTTAGAGGAAGACCAAATGCATAGTTTATGGCTGTAGTGAAGGAGGACACAAAGGTAGTCGGTGAGAGAAGAGGATACTGAGAACAGAAAAAGATAGAGGCAGATGATTCGTTGTGGCGACCCCTGAAGGGACAAGCCGAAAAGAAAAGAAGTTATCTCCATCTCTATATATTTTTTATTGAATGTAAATGTTAATATACCTAGTTTAAAGATGTCATTTTTGTCTAACGGTGACACTTACCAAGGTTCAAAATTATGCTGAAGCTTTTTAAATTACAACTATTTGGAATTTCTCTAATGGAAATAGCAAAAATCTGGCAATAAGACTCAAAATGAAAGACATGGGAAGCTCATTTAATCAATAGTGCATCTGTGAGTGAGATTTTTATTATTCACTGTGGCAGCATCATAGTGATGATCATTACTGACATGAAGCGAGTGTCTTGGTGCGCTGGGAATGAGGAGACCAGATGATAATAGGACTTTGTGGCCAACAGGCAGCGCATTGCCAAATCATGATCACCGGCTTGTTTTTTCCTCTTGGGGGTCAGTACAAAGCATTTTCCCTTCGGATACGGGAATATCATTTTTTTGTCTTTGTTGGAATTCAAAGCCAGAGCTCGCAGATCTGTGGAGACTTGCCCTGGAGAGTGAGCTGACGCTGTTCCCTGGCGTCCACGACCAAGCTCAAAGCTGATTGCAAACTGGAGGAGCCTTTCTCTCCGTCTGCCAATTGTTTGTCTCTCGCAGGTTGTGGAGAATTCTGTCAGCCTTTTCTAATCTGTCACACAGTAAACCACTCGCGGAGATGCACACACATAGAACTTTAGTTAAATGACTATCGGGAATCCAGATAAACTGTACAGCGCTTTGGTTAATTTGATATCCTTTGCAGTTATCAGCTTTTGTTGATTGTTGATTTGAGTTTTTTTATTTATTTTTTTATCACAAACATAATCCAGTCAGTCCTGCAAATGGGGGCACAAATTACCTAACAGTTTAATGGTATTTTAAGTGAACCTTTAGATAAACTTGAATGCTTCCATCTTTATCTAAATGTGTGGCCATTTTCACAATATGTGATGCTAAGAAATGTCCCAAAAATGTGTGTAGTTCCTTACAAAACTCCAGTCAGAAGCTTGTGGCCCTTTGTGCCAGTCCCAAGCCCAGATAAATGGAGAGGGTTGTGTCAAGAAGAGCATAAGGTATATCCTTTTTAAAGAATACATTACATCAATTACATTTGTTCTTGACCCAAGCTTTTCTATCACTAAGTACATTAATATAATTGTTGTAAACGGAATAACAAGCATAATCCGATTAGCAAGGCACTTGTTTGTAGATGGAAGTGAACATTTATGTTCAGGAAGCAGTGAAAATGGCCAGAAATGGTTGCTTAAAAATTGGTTAAAAATGGTTAAAATTGTTTGGCCAACTCTTATTTCTATCAAAATCTCTGTGAGAAATTTCTACGTATGAGTCAATTTGATACTATATATAATAAAACATTTTAAATGGAGCAAATTACTCTGCAGATTTGACGTGTGTGGCAGCAGGAGCACAGGCAGATGTTAGTTTATGATCCAGAAACACATAGATAAACCTCCCTCTTCTGCCTTTAATACCCTTCCACACAAAACGACATCCAACACATGGCACTCGTTTATAACAGTATTAAATAAAAATAAAAAAATCACAAATATTTCCCTCTGTCATTGCTCTATGTCAGTGGAGGGCTTCAGTTCTCATCGGTGCTTCCTTAATGTTAAATGATTTATGTTGAAATAAATCTCATATGAAGCCAAGAATCGAATCAAGGAAACACAGATCATTTCTTTCACAAGGAACGGTTAATATTTATTTCAACCTTTATTCCGTAAGCACATAATCTTTTGAATGGAGCCTGTTTTAGAGCACAGCATGTCGGGTTTAATCAGGATAAGCTCAGAAAAGTCATAGATACCAGGAACCCTGTGGATGTTCAGGCAGCGGGGTGCTCTCATTAGGCTTCACCAGAGACCGTGATCCAAATGAGTGGGTGATAAAACACAGGCTGCAGAAAGTGTCTTGAGCCTTGTTTCCAGTGAGGAGTGTAGTTTTGGTTGTTTGGTGTGGTTTTGGTACAAGTAACTCCAAAAGAGGCATATCTCTCCCACTGGTCTAAAAAGAGCCATGGCCTCCTGTACTAACCCAACCCATGTGGCTGTAGATGAAATGTGTCCAGAACAACTTTACAAGGCTGAAATTTATTTCATTAATATGCATTATAGAGCTAAGTAACAATATAATCCCACTAAACTCATAGTTCTCTATAAGCCTTCCTGTCTGCGTACAAAGTGTTAGTCAGGATCAGAATAATGAGTCATGCTGTTGTCCATTTTGTGTTTATATACTAAACTTTCACTTTCATCAACTGCACCTGCAACATCTATGACTCTTTATCTAAGGTTTGGATCCAAACTGAAATGTATCTTGCACTTATCCTTTTCAAGCACAGTTAAACATTTTTTATAAAAAAACATTGCACAATTTATAATAACACACAAAAGAAGTTAAGTTTAATGAGTAGTGTTACAATGTAAAATTTAATGTGACTATACTGGTGTTAGAAAAACCATGCCTGTCACATGAACGTCCATCTGTAAGTGGTCATTTTGAAGTTGAAGTTAAGAAGAAATGGTTCAATAAACTCTGTGTCGTACGAAATCCAGGTCAAACTGGCTCATTCATTATGATCATTAATTCAAAAATTCTGTATTGGTCAAAGAAAAATTTTATGTTTCTAAAATAAAGTTTGCGAGAGTATCTATGAAGATCTTACAGAAGCTAAGCTCATTTTCAATTTGATGGCCGCAATACATCTCAAAAAGTTGTGAACAAAGGCTGGAAAAGTGTAGCCTGGCAAGCCAGACACCTCGCTGTATCAGCAAGGAGTCAAGAAAAGCTCAATGCCGGCTCGTTTTTCTAAGGGCGGGGCAAAACTACTCTGGGCCAACCAATTGCAACGGACATGAAGTTAGATTGGAAAAAATCAACGTAGAAGTAAACAAACCAACGTTGCGTGCAAAAACATATTCTCTAAAAATAAACATTTCTTAGCGCAGTCTGCTTTGCCAGAGTTCCTGTTTATAGAAAATACAGAAAGCTCACCTGTGCCAGGCTAGAAAAGGTAGGTGGTACTAAAAGAAAACACCTGGATTTTGCCACTACTTAGCTAAAACAGGTCAGTAAACAGGTCAGTATTTGGTACTTCGGGCCCTCACTGCATTAAAAACAGGCCTGATTCTGTTCTGTAAATCACTGCATGGGCTCAAAAACTCTTCCAGAAGTCACTGGCTGTAAACACTATTCACTGTGCCATTCACAAATGCAAGACAAGGTTGTGACATGCAAAAAAGAACCCATACGTGAACATTATCCAGAAACGCTGCCGTCCCAACCCTGGACCAAAAATGTATTTGCAAATGGAGTGAGGCAAAAAAGAAATTTGTTATGGTTCTTTTGGCCAAGAGAAGACAGCTGTGTTTCTGGATGGTGTTCACTTATGGTTTCTTTCTTGCATGATACAGCTTTGCTTTTACAGCTACATCCAGACCTAATATGTCATTGATTTCCCATAATGCAGAATTGTTGGTCTAGCTGGCAGTGCACTTTCTACGATGAGACAAGAATTATGAAAAACAAGAATAAAAAGCAAAGACAAATCAGCTACTGTATACCTTGAATCAATGAGCCTCTCTGATCCCCAGATACCCTTCCTCTTGTACAAATTGTCCAGAGCCCTATTAGCTAAAATTAACAAACACTTTTAAAAGTCTTTATAATGTTTGTGTTGGTGAGAATATTGCAATGTAATGAAGCAAAATCACATTTACTCAAGTGAAACGATGGGTAATCCACATCAGTGCTTTCTGTAAATTCAATCAGTGCAGAGATGTATCACTTTATACAAGAATTTCTTTTTGCTCTTTCCAGCCAGATAATAAATATTGTTCAATTGTCCAAATGGAAAATGACTGAATTAAAAAGGTTATAGTTTTGTCATTACAGTATTACAGAGCCGTGAAATGTCACTTCATGACCTGGTAATGAATACTAACCTTTCCTCTGCTCAAGTTCAGACGTATCTCAAATCACTGTTTCTGTTCATGTTTTGTCTGTATCACAGACTTTCAAACAGGCCAACCCTCTTAAGCCTCACATTTTCAACGCAATTCAGCTGCTATGTAGTAATTTGAGTCTTTTAAGTCCCACGCACGTTTTACAACAATCAAATGTCACAGAATAGCCTTTAGCAATTAGCGAAACGGATGGCTTAGCACAGAGGTAGATAACTTTGCTTTTTTTTCTGTCATGTTTTCCTCATCGCCTTCTGTCTTCTTTTTCTTTTTTTGTAACAGTGGTCCTAGCAGGCAATTTGTCTTTTTCTACAGGACACAACTCCTGCAAAACAAAACTCCATTTGTATTCTTCCAGATCCCTCACTGATCTAATACTGGGTCTGAAAATGCATCAGTTTGGGCATCTGAGGTTGTAAATGAACGTTGTAGTCGTGGCATTCTGGTCTCTAACAGCGACAGCAGGGAAGATATAGAGAGTGGTCTGATCAAAATCTAAATGTGTCACTTTATATGCATCCCATTATTTTTGAAAGGTTAGACGTATCGTCTTCAAGACAAGGGTAAAAATAACATATTTCCATTTCCTCTTGACTCGAAGAAAGGGTCATTGGTGTTATTAGAAACATCTGGTCAGAGCTTCAATCTCAAATAAAGCCATGGATTTAAAATGAAGCCTTCAAAAATATGTTTGTGAAGGTTCTCAGTCATCCAGGCCATCTTTAAGAAAAGGACAAAGCAAAGGCACCTGGGGACTATGTTATTTCTGAGCTCAACTGGGACGAGAGCTGAGCTTTATTTCAGGAGGGAGGGGTTTGACCTTAAACTAATTCATAACAATGTGTCCAGACCGCATTCAGAACTGAATAAACATAACATAAAGCACACACAGTTGTGCTAGGCGCTAAAATACATAATAATTTGTAAAAGTGTGTTACTGTAATGCTTAGTTGTTGGAGGTATTTTAAAAATCTTGTAGCCATATAAAGTATATTTATTTACATTTGTTTAAACTGGGGTCATTTAGCAAAACTCAGGCTAAAAGCTAAAATATTGTGTTGTGCTATTAAAAAACAAAACAATGCATATATGTCAAAGTTTATCTTGCCTCTGCTTTTTCTGGAAACCAAAATGTTTAGCTCTGACATTTGATTGTGACGAAATATACCCCGTTGTCTTCAGCTCTTTCAGCCTCATTGCATGTCTGAAAATGTGTTTATGTTTCTCTGAAAGGCTTGTTGTAAGTGACGCCTCCTTCCTACAGCATCTTTTCCCTCTTTCATCTTCATCAACTCCTCCTCCTCCTTCCTCTCGAGGTCTCTTTGTTGAAATGCTCCTCCTCTCTTGTGACTCCGGAGTGAATTAGAATAACATTTAGAAAGCTGGTTAGTGTGAGATTCAGGATGCACATAATTCATCAAAATTCAAAACTCTGTGGCTCCCTATTGAGTTAATTCAATTCCAATGTCATATATACACTCTACTGTCCCACTTCCAGTTCAGTGACAAAGATAGTGTGTCGCGAAGACTTTGTTAGAGGAAGAATTCTGGAGTCTGACATTATGAGAGTCGCTTCAGCAAAATGTCAGATGAGCAGCTGATGTCAGGCACCCACTCATCAATGTTTTAGTGTTGACTTTCCCGACTTAAACCAGACACTTTCCGCACATATCACCTTCAGTTAAAATGAATACCAGTGCAGGGTTTTCAAAGCTGCAGCATTTCATAAAAGGTGAAATGAAGTGAGTTTGGATAACACCATTTGGAGTGAACCTTTACGTTTGTCTTAAAATGTCAAACTTTGTGAAGCCTTTCCTTTTATAGTTTACAATTTGACAAACATAACATTTTCTTGGACACTTTTCCATTCATTAAGAAGGAAAGGAATTAAATAATATTTAATAATAATAAGTGCCGCGGCCTTCATGGGTGAAATTCATCTTCAGTAAAATCAGTGAAATGTGTAGGGCTCCAGACATACTTAGGGCGCCTCAAATGACTGACAAAAGATGAACTACTGGCACAACAGCAACAGAGCTCTGAGACGAGACGACAGCTCACAGAGACATGCTGAGTAGCTGCCCGCTCACAGACAGAGCACACAGAGCTGCTCACGCACGAGCAGACTGACACAGAAGAGAGCCAGATGAAATGATGGTGGAGAATACATTCAGCTGTTTGCCCTGTTTACAGCCTGTTAGCAACTCAAGCGATACAAAGGAAAGCTAAATTAATGTAGCAACAGTTTATCAGTGTTTCAAAAACTCCTCCCTCTGAGCGTTACCATGGAGACCTAGACAAGCATCTTTACTCACCAATTTGATCTTTATCAGGTGAGCTCCGGTAATAAGCTGCTGTTGTATTACTACTATAGAGTTTTATTCATTAAAATAAAACACATATAATAGGCTTGTCCCAAAACTTGGTTTATTAAATTAAGGTAAAGCTGTAAAGGTAACAGCACAAATGAATCCTGTATTAAACAGAGAAAATGAAATGTTTTAGGTCCACTGCAGGTACGTTTAACTGGTAAAGTGTTGTATCTGTGTGAAGATGCTCTGGGTACAAACCTTGGCTTTGGTCTCTGTACTTATTCATTTTTTAGTTTTAACTGATTTTAAAACAAAAATAACATAAATGATTGTCGTGTTCTGAAGAACTGGGACAGGTTTATTGTCATGAAAACAGCACATTTTGTTTGAACAACTCAGAAGCACACTAGATGTGTCTATTATTTCATGGAAACCTGAGTGAGAGAGTGATTTGGAAGATATTGTACTTACCCAAACATTGGACTGCGTGTACACAAACAGAAAATAAAAATAAACTAGATTACTGGGACTGGGCTATGGCTTTACGGGTTGCACTCAGCTCAATGATGCCATGAGACTAGTAACTGGGTAAAAATATAGTAATTAGGGTAAATTTATTATCAGTTATAGCTTGTTTAATTACTGGGTATACTGTAGTGTTAGATATTTAGTATCATATTGTTACCACACTATTCCCATCAAACTTCTGAGCTGGAATATAATGTGCTACAACTTTATGTATAAGCATTCACTTATTGTCATCAGGGGTCAATTGGGGGCTGAAGCCTGGAGGCAGGTAGCCTACATCCTGCATTTACTCTCACCGTCATTCACTACTCGAATATAGATTTACCAATTAAACTATACATGCATGTCTTTGAACCGATCCATAGTACCAAGAAGAGGACATGCAGACTCCATGTATGGGCCGGCTCTGGGCTCTAACCCACAACCTTCTTGCTCTGTACAGCTTTGGTCTTTAGTGCTACTAATCATACAAATCATCTCATAATATAATGACAGGACAAACATGGGACAAGGACAAAACCATTTTAATTAAAGAATAAGCTGAGGTGTTTTTAGCTGTCTTTATATAAATGACATTTGTGGGTCATTATGATTTTAAGCTCTGCTTGTGATGTCACCCTAAACCTTAGCTGAAGATTTTTTTTGGTCCAAAATCTCACACCTAGATTGTTTTTGAGAGCTTATATTCATTAGAGATGAGACATTTCTGCCCTGTGTCAATGTGACCTAACAAGTGGCACAGTACTTGAGGTGAATAGTAGAAGTTTTTTCTCTCTTCCCTTCCATCCTGTATAAATGGAAATCATCAGGTTGAGGCCAGACAAAGCATAGTGGTGTTTGGAGCGGCTGCTGTTTGTTAATGCTTCCCGAGAGGTCTCTTGGGCAGACAGTGGCTCATCACAACGCCTCAAAAAAAAAACTGCAGCAACTGGCTCACGCTCTTGTGCAGCAGTCTATTGTAATTCTTTCACTCAAGTAAACCCAGCACCGTGACTTGTAGGCTTTGAACTACAAGCCTCAAGCTCCAGAAAATCGCTGAGCTGTTTTGTTCTGTCTAATTGGGCTCTCTGTGAGTTGTCACTAACTGTAAGTAACTTTTAATAAGTGTTGGAGCTTTCAGTTCGCACCAAAAGCTCATTTGGACTGAGTACTTACAGTCCACACAGCACTTTCATTAAGGTTTTAAAAAAGACTCAACTTTGGCCCGTATTGTGATTTCCCGATGTTTATCTTTGCTTCAGTGACAAAAAAGTTCAAAAACTATAGTCAGATATAGAAGTTAGTATTTCTCAAAGGTCTCCCGTGACTTTAATGAGGTAGATAAGAAACACACACAACTAGTGCTAAGAGAGAAGTAAGGGTCTTGATCAGGTGGATATAATAAAACAGAAAACCTCATATTTTATCATCTTTTTCTTTCTTTCAACCATGATCCAGTAGAGTTTTTCTCATCTACAAACTTGGTTCAGGCCAAACATTTTGGAGTGGATTTTAAACATATTTTTAGCTTGAGAGGCCCAAATGTTTGGCTTCCAAACGCAATGTTTGTGAAAGGCGGTTACTTTAGTTGAATTTAGTTGATTTGATGAACTACCTGCCAGTCACAATGTTATTTTATCCATTTAGTCCAACACCGTGTTGCCATATAACATTAAAGTGGTCACTCGTCGTCAAACTGAAACACGCCCACAACTGCCAGTTTTTTCACACCTTGAAATTTCAGATACACTTGATTGTCCCTGAAAGAAACCCATTCTCTGCAATAAACCTATCCTTTATCCAGTGCCGTCAGAGAAACCTGTTGGGAGCCATGTGCATCCACTGAGTGGCACCAGGACCATCTCTAGATCTTAAACCATGGTCATGGGTACTGACTGAATGATTAGCCTATTTTATTGTGCATGTTTTTCAAGGGTGGTGGGAAAACTGGAGCAAATGATACAGGGAGAACCCTCAAACACCACGCTCACTGCAAATTGAACTCTTGAAACTGAAACTTGACTTTCTGATGCCATAGAGCTTACTACCTTGCCACTTTATCATAACAGTCTACTAATGTGACGCTTATTAGCAGAGTAACTTCAAACTTCAAGTGGACGGCTATGGCACTGATTTGAAGAGGAACAAAGACAGGTATAAACTAACTCCACACTGTATCAGCTGAGGTCAAAGAAATGTGGACTGGAGTTTGCTCAATAAAAGCTAAAGCAGTCGTGCCTCGAGGTGCTGTTGAATGAGCCTGGTGTCTGAGAGGCGCATGATATTTAAAGCCATTATGTTATTAAACTTTCGTCTGATGTTAGAAGCTAATTGTGAAAATGACCTATGTGAAAACACTGGTGCTTTAGGACAATGATAAGCCTAATAAAAAATGAATAATTCATTTCCAAAGATTGAGTCAGGCAGGTTTGAGGAAACACCTGACAGTAATCTGAAAACCCGTTGAGAAATATTGTGGTGAGGGATGAGTACAGAGTACACTGAGTAGCACTCCACTCATACCTTAGTTTTGTTCCTCATGACATGGAACTGAGCAGGTGAGTGGATTACAGACCCAGAACACTGACTCATGGGTTCACAGACAACAAACACATTACTTTTCCCAGCAGTCATTGCAGTCCAGACCATTGGGATACAATATGTTGGATTAAATAATAGTCAGTTATGTACCACCTTTCTAAGTTTTACCTTAATTTATACAAATACAAATCAAACCTTATTTGTTTAATAATGATTTAAATCTAAATGAAAATAAAGCCTTTGAAAATAAAAGCTTTTTCTTTAGGGAAAAGTATTATTGAGATACATGTCAAGATATGAATTAATATATCAATATAATTTTTAGTCCATCGTGCCCAGCCCTAGCCTCAATGTTGAACACTGACGGCAGCAGACACACTTTATCTAGATGGCACTGCCCCAGAAATGGTCATATATTATGTGTTGTAATAAAGTTGAGTGCAGTATGATATTATTGTCCATGGCACCTTTCCCTTTTGCCTCATGAATTTCCTTTTTTGGTGACCTAGACATATTAGGAACTCGACTTGGAGACTGACCTACAGAATAGTTATTTTACAACATGAAACACCATCAGTCACCATAAAAGAGAAAAGAAGAATACATGTCAAAATGTCATCAATTTGCTCTTATGGACCAGACAACTGTCAGTGTTAGAAAGCAGTGTTTTCTTGAATCTATTGTCTGCAGAACAAGGCTTTCACAGGAAGATAAACAAATTAAAGAGTTATTCATTCAGCAAGCGGCTGCTCCACGACATTTACTCAAAGTTATGACGCCCTGCTGTAAAACTATATCATCAAAAACAGAGCCCATGATGCTGTCTTATAGCCCCAATAAATAGTTTTTCATTGTCCATTATTGAGCATGATGTCTGTAATGTTTATGTCCTTGTTAAGACATCCTATCTTTGGCGAGCAGAGGTGAGATTTGCACATTGCTGCTTTGAAGACATTGTTAATCTTACTGTTCTTGTACAAGCTGCCATTGTCGGGCAGCAGAAACAAGATACAAATATGGATGATATATATTTAGGCAAGTTTTATGATACTGTATTCAATGTGCATAATGTAACTGCAAATAACTGATCATAGTATTAGTGATAATTGATCAACAGAACATTGTTATGATGACATTTAATGAATCAAAAAATAGCATTTTCTTAACTCTCTTACAACAGACTCAGTTTAATTCCAAAATGTTTAATTTCATTTGTTAATAATTTAACAACAGCAGCCTCAAAGGGCTAAAACTTAAATTATACCAGGCTCAAATGGTCAAATCTCAAACTACAGCAGCCTCAGAGGGTCAAAACTCAAATTATACCAGACTCAAAGGGCCAAAACTCAAACTACAGCAGCCTCAGAGGGTCGAAACTCAAATTATACCAGACTCAAAGGGCCAAAACTCAAACTACAGCAGCCACAGAGGGTCAAAACTCAAATTATACCAGACTCAAAGGGTCAAAACTCAAACTACAGCATCCACAGAGGGTCAAAACTCAAATTATACCAGACTCAAAGGGTCAAAACGCAAACTACAGCATCCACAGAGGGTCAAAACTCAAATTATACCAGACTCAAAGGGTCAAAACTCAAACTACAGCATCCACAGAGGGTCAAAACTCAAATTATACCAGACTCAAAGGGTCAAAACTCAAACTACAGCATCAACAGAGGGTCAAAACTCAAATTATACCAGACTCAAAGGGTCAAAACTCAAACTACAGCATCCACAGAGGGTCAAAACTCAAATTATACCAGACTCAAAGGGTCAAAACTCAAACTACAGCATCCACAGAGGGTCAAAACTCAAATTATACCAGACTCAAAGGGTCAAAACTCAAACTACAGCATCCACAGAGGGTCAAAACTCAAATTATACCAGACTCAAAGGGTCAAAACTCAAACTACAGCATCCACAGAGGGTCAAAACTCAAACTACATCAGCCTCAGAGGGTCAAAACTCAAACTACATCAGCCTCAGAGGGCCAAAACTCAAACTACAGCAGCCTCAGAGGGACAAAACTCAAACTTATATTTTAATCAGACAGACAGTTAAGTTCACAGATTGCTTTTCCCAGGACAAAATACTGTACACAATTTTCAGGTCATTTCAATTTTTCCCAGGACATGTGGAAATCCTGCATTGATATTTGGATTGGATTTGTAGTCTGCTCTTGTGTATTATTCAAATTGTGCACTTTATTGTTGATAATAAACAATATTATCGACAGGACTACAACCCTATGAAATTGTTTAAGAACTGGATCGGAGGGGAACATTTCAACACAACACTCTGCCATCAAACAGAAACATTAATCATAGACTCATATCATAGATTTATTTCCTCTGTCCTTTTCAGTTTTGAAAGATAAAGTGATCCCTGCAGCTGTTTGCATTGATCCATCTCCCGGGGCCTTCGACTTCTTTTGATTGTCTTTTAGCATCATCACCTTTCCGAACCTGTCAATCAGTCACACTCTCCTCTTCCTCTCACTGGTGGCCATGATCCCAGAGGCAGAGCGCTGCAGATGAAGACTTCTTGTAATAGACTATTACAAATCAACCCTCTCTCAGCGGCTGGTCTAGAGCTAGGCCTGTCACTCAGTCAATAAAGACATAATAGGAAACTGAAAGAAGCCACTTCCAAAATGAAACAGATCACAGGCAACAATTCCAATCAACATGAGTAATGCACAAGCAGCAACAGATAAAAATTTGTCTTTCTTTTCTAAACAATATATTAGACCCCCAAAAAACCTGTTTTAAACAAGTTATAAATGTGATGGAAGTTTGCCTTAGATGTAAGAAAAAAAGTTGATGTAATAGATCAATCTTTGCTTTAAATAAGGTTAAAATGTGCATTTTAGATTTGACACAGTTTAATGTGTCCATATAATGCAAACTCAAAATCTTGTTAGACATTTATGCTTACTCTTTTCCAATAGGAATTTTTATTAAGAGCAAATACAATAATGATGCCCTGCAGTGACATGCTGTTGTCTATGAACAACCCCAGTTTAAACAGATCTGATGGTGATTTAATTTAAAATGTTATAACTGACCTCAACTTTTATGTAAGATTGTGTGCTCAAAAAGAAACATGCATGTGTTTCTCCTTCTGCAATGCTCAGTTTGTTTGCTCAGAAACTGAAAGAGGAAGTAATGGAACTAAAGTATATCCCCGTCTAATTGTCACTTTACATGTCTATTTGTCCAACATGTGAAAATGTATCTCTTTAAAAACAAACATTATAATTATCCCCGCACAGAAACTTAAAATATCAACAAGAATGGGTCTGTCTATCCTGGTTACAAATATTTTAACAAACAAGGTTGCTTCTACTAAATCATCATACTTTAATTATTTTTAATCATTTACTTTTTTCCCCTGAGCAAATGAAAATGTAATACCATCAAGGCCTCTACACGTATTTGTTTTATTTATCTTCTTAACTCTCTGTGTATCCTCCGCCCACACGTCCCACTCCGGCTCCATTTCTTCATGTTTATTCTCTTTGTTTCCTCCAGCGGCTGCTCCTTCCCTCTCCACGCGCCCCTTAATATGTAACTGAACTTGCATCAGCACTCCGTTCATTCATCGTTAATAAATTATTCATATGTTTTTAATGGGCGACATCTTTCTCTGCTTTCAATTACATCTTCTGTGACTGTGCTCTTTTAGGGGAAACAAAGAAAAACAAACAAAGGGAACTATTTAAAATGTTGTTTGTATTAAAACTCATCAGGCTGGGGCAGCAATGCCTTAGGGCTATCTCTTTACAGATATGGCCATAATTGCTGTCATAGCTAGAGAGTGCACTACAAGATAAAAAAAAATAAATTTACAAGTAATAGATATCTTTTTTTCAAAAAAAGAGTCACCTAGCCTAAATGGACATCTCAAAACCCATTATGACAAAGAATAGAGAGTTGTTATTGCATAAGAGACGTTGGCTCCAATTTAATTTCCGCTTGTCCTAGCCTTCCCTTTTCTTCCCGTTAAATATACTCTACCCTTTCATTATGCAGCAGTATCAGGGAAGCTACATCACTGGACGATATTAAACCATAGTCTCTGCTCAGGTTTCTGTTGAAGTGGATTCAGCTATAGTAGAATACATTTAAATTAGAACAAATGCTTCCCACTATTAAAAAAAGCTTCGGCTCCGGACCACTAAAGATAGTCTCACCACAACTTTGTATCAACTGTTTTGGTTCTTTTTCTTGATCCAACAACAGCAAAATGTCACATTTAATCAGAGGATGAATGCTGACGTGCAGAAAATAAAGTTTTGAAAACCGTGCCAGCAAAAACCCTGCTCTCAAGAGCTTGAAGATATTGTTTTCCTAATGGGTACATAATGGGTTACTTGAAATGAGTAAATTAGGTCAGCGTTAAAACTCATCTCTGAAAGAACTGTGCAGTTCCCGTTGCCTCAAAACAGCACAAAACCATCAACAGGACTCATCCCACCCCAGCTTGTAGCGCCTATGTAGCGTGAGATTTGTGTGGCGCCTATTGCATTGTGACCAATATTACTTAAATACCACTGTGTGCTCTGTCTGTGAGCGCGCAGCTACTCGGCATGTCTCTGTGAGCAAGCTCAGAGCTCTAGCTGTTGTGCCAGTAGTTCACCTTTTGTAGGTCAGTTAAGGCGCACCTGGAGGACACGGCTCCCTTAGCATTTGCCTGTATGGCCTAATGAGTGAGCCGGCTCTGCTCCCGGACATACTCTCTTTGAAGACTGTACTGTTGCCTTCTGGCAGACAATACCGAACAATAAAAACAAGCACAAACAGGTAAAAAAAACAGTTTCTATCCCAGAGCCATAGTTACCTTAAATGCTGCTGTAAATTGAATCTTTAAAGTGTAGTATTTTAGCATTTTGTGTGCAATTTTAGGGAGCTGTGCAATAGTGGAATGTGATGGATCTGTGTGTGTAACTTACATTTTAAGCTTTTGTGTTTTTTTGTAAGAAAATCACTCAACACTGCCAAAGTTACTGAACAGCGGGACATGCTAACTTCTTGTAAAGTTGAGTTTCAGCTCATCCTCATCATTTTCTTAGGGATCCTCTTCTGGTGTAAATCTGAGCGAGTAACATGATATACTGTTTTTAAATTAGAATGTTCAGCAGTGTTTTGAGACAACAACCTACAATGATCATGCCCCCCCCACCTCCTCACTGACCTGTGAAGAGACGTCTGAAAGACCTTTAGGCCTAAAAGTGTGCATTTCCATATGCTTATTTTAATAATAATTTAAAGTTTATATGTGGCACAAAAATATTTAGGATTTATATTTCATGCATAACTTTGGAGCTTAGCTCTCAATATAACTCTAATGAAACCAGTCGGAATAGTGCGTCTCCTGACAATGGAACATAAATAATGAAAGTGTGCATACCTGAGCAAAATAATTTAAATAACTTTGGGGATCTCAGCGACACCCTCCATGTTGAAAAAGTTGATCAGTCAGCATGGGTACTCGTCAGTAAGGAAAGTAGCTATTGGATGTCCTTAAGGTCACTCAGTGTGCTTGAGTGAGGGACTGGAGCGGCTTCTTGATTGACAGATGATGTCAATCAAGACCGGGTGGTCAGTTTAAATCATTTAAACATTTTTCACAATTTCCCTGATTTAAAAAAGTGCTTTAAGTGCACCTGAGGATTGCATCCAATGTCATACAATGTGCAATAAAAATAGAGACATCTATCCCTTTTTTACAGCCTGTGAGCACCTACAGTAGCCCTGCAGGGACATGCCAGTTTAAAATAATAATAATAATAATAATAAAAGGACTGATGATGAATTCCAAATTCTATGTAAATACATTTTGAAGCCAATTTATTTAGTAACAAAAATGTGTAAGCCTACATAAAAAAATACTGTTTGTTCAAAAATTTAACTAATTTAATGCCTAAAGTTGATGGGATAGGCTCCAGTCATCCGCAACCCCAAACGGGACTAAGCATTATAAAAATGAATGAATGAATGAATAAAACCAATTCTCACTTTTTTGTCACTTGTACACTTTTCCAATTGTGGGAATTTGAAGGGATAGAACTCCCACTGGGTTCTGTGCAGATTTGAATATCAGTTTTATAAATTTTACTCAAGCTATACAAATTACTGTTATTTTGAGAAGGCAGTGTACAGTATTTAAACTACAGTTTAAGACCTAAGTGTTCTATTGTTTACTCTAGTCTTGGCCTCCAGGGACCTGACTCTGGAGGAGCCATCTCTGAAGGAAGGATCCTGGTGATTAACAAACACATCTTAAAAACCTGACCACAAGTTCAAGATTAAGAATACATTCAGATGCCAACCTTTAGGCTAACTCAGAATGTAAGTTGCCATGGATGAACCGCAGCGGTCTCTAGGGAAGAGTGTGGAAACAAAACTTTCCTGATACACACTGGTGAAATGCGGTCTTAACCTGTTTGTTTTGCTTTGTTTTTGAAATAGAACTGCCTTTTCAGAGCAAGTCACCAGTTCTTTATTTTAATGCACACAATTTGTTCCAGCTCTGTGGGGCATGTGCGCAAAGTAGATTACTTTTTGACTGCTGTTAGGGAGCGGCTCAATACTGTTCGTGAATTCTGATGTCATTCTAATACAGTACACTTAAACCAGCATGTATATTGTATTTCTCTATTATTAATGGAGCTGCTTAAGATTTCTCTGTGGCCACTTTGCTGTTGATAAATCATAATGGAGCTTGGCAAAAGGGCGGCGAGGTCAGACAGACTGACAGCTTCTGAGAAAAAAAGAGGCAAATGTCAAGTAGACAAGAGGTGAAATAGAATTTTGACATTTGCTTGGTCTTATTACAGGGAAAAAAACACTCCTGCCAGGAAAGGAAACCAATTGAAAAGGATTTTTTATTCAAAATGAGTGCTTATTCCACACCTATGGCCCTCTATGATAACATGATGGTGAAGTCTGCATTTGCCTGAAAGAGACAAGTGTTGCCAAGCCACAAACCAAGGTGAGCCTCACATCTCAGTGTCTCTCCCAAACTGAGATGATTTTGTTTAAATTACACATGCCTGTTACTGTCTCTCTGTATAGGAACAAAAGCTTCATGTCTTTCATGTATAAATGTATCTCTGATCTGACATAAAGTGCTAAAAAAACCAAAAAAAAACAGGATGAGGCAGCTAACCGTAAGCCAAACAATTAAGGCTTGTTTTGCTAAAAAAAACAGGTGACAGCAGTCCTTTAAAACTACAAGTTAAGCTAGTACTTAATTTACAAGGTATGACCATGTACAGTATATACTAGTGCTGTGTTAACCATGTTGTGTTCTGTGTCCCTCTGAAGCTCACCTGCTAGAGCACTAATCTTGTGAGTAATTCCAGGATGTAACCATGGCCCATTACTTCCTGTGGCTGCAGGCAGAGGGTGCATAAAATGTTATTCATTTGCACACCGCTTTAAGTTGTAATATTGCATTTTTTCTTGGTGTAAAGAATCCTGATATGAAATATGAATCTTAACCAGAACAATTTATGCTACGCTATTGAGTTCAAGTATTTGTAAATCTGACTCTGACAGTGTTTGTGCCTGTCAGAGTCAGATTTACACAAACCTCACTGCACCTCACGGCTAAGTCCAGCACAAAGGAGATAAAGTACAGTGGCTGTAAACGACAAGGGCTGGTATTATGTTGGGTGAAGAATGTTTGTGTACTAAGAAATCCTACATATTGTGGTACACTTTAGTGTTATGCAAACATTTGTTTTTAATATGTATGTAACTATAACATAATTCCAAATGTGATTTCAAAAGGCATTGACAAATAGGTGTTTCACATGTTCCAACAGTCATAAGACAAAGATAAGATGAGATAAGATAAGATCGGTAAAGTGCAAAGGTAAAGTGCAAAAAGTATATGAAAGGGGTGTACGCAATAGAATGAAAAAATGTATATACAATCTCAACAACATTTTAAATAAAATAAAATATGGTTAAACTAACAAAAAGAAAAGCTATCTATATACAGGGGATGGTCATATCATTTGAATATCATCAAAAACTTGATTTATTTCACTAACTCTATTCAAAATTATATTATATTCATTTATTACACACAGAATAATATATTTCAAATGTTTATTTCTATTTAATTTTGATGATTATAACAGACAACTAAGGAAAATCCCGAATGAATTATCTGAAAAAATAGAATAGTATTTAACCAATACAAAGAAAGGATTTTTAGACATCTTGGCCAACTGAAAAGTATGAACATGAAAAGTATGAGCATGTACAGCACTCAATACTTAGTTGGGGTTCCTTTTGCCTGAATTACTGCAGCAATGCGGCATGGCATGGATGCACTGCTCAGGTGTTATGAGAGCCCAGGTTGCTCTGATTGTGGCCTTCAGCTCTCTTGTATTGTTGTGTGTGTCACATCGCAAAATTTTCTTTCATCAGAGAACATAACTTTGGACCACTCAGCAGCAGTCCGGTCCTTTTTTTCCTTAGCCCAGGCAAGACGCTTCTGACGTTGTCTGTTGTTCAAGAGTGGCTTGGCACAAGGAATGTGACAGCTAAAACCCGTGTCTTCCAAACGTCTGTGTGTAGTGGTTCTTGAAGGACTGACTCAGTCCGCTCTTTCTGAATCTCCCTCACATTTTTCAATGGTTTTTGTTTCACAATCCTCTCCAGGGTGCGGTTATCCCTATTGCTTGTACACTTTTTTTCTACCACATCTTTTCCTTCCCTTCGCCTCTCTATTAATGTGCTTGGACACAGAGCTCTGTGAACAGCCAGCCTCTTTTGCAATGAACTTTTGTGTCTTGCGCTCCATGTGCAAGGTGTCAATGGTCGGCTTTTGGACAACTGTCAAGTCTTCCCAATTATTGTGTAGCCGACAGAACTAGACTGAGAGACCATTTAAAGCAGGTATTTTGAGTTAATTAGCTGATTAGAGAGTGGCACCAGGGGTCTTCAATATTAAACCTTTTCACAATATTCAAATTTTCATAGCTAACGACTATGAGACCAGAACAGCTTGGTCCATCAGGTTTGGTTTCAGGTTAAACTCCTCCCTCTGGAGATATAAGCTCAGCTTTCTTACCAGTTTATCTCAGAGTTGATAAAGTCTTGGAATTAGAGACGAAACACCTTGAAAACTGAGACCAGATGCTTTTGCTTTAATCTTTTCTCCATCCATATACATATTATTTACAAAGTAAAGGATGGAGAAAAATGGTTAAATCATTATCATTGTTAAATATAATTTGGGGTAAAGTGTGTCAGAATTTCTACATATTTTCTACAAATTAATTATGGTGGCTGTTAATTATTGCAATCTTTTTTCCTGCTTATGCACAGCTTCAGCTTGCTTGTTCAAAAATCTTCTGAACATCTGAAATACACTGTTACTTTGATATCCCATGTATCAGATTGACAACATAATATTCCATCTCTGTCCTACCTATTATCTCTAAAATGAAGAAGTCTGAGTTACTCTGAAACAGGTAATCTTTTCATCTTTTCTTCTGTTGCAGAGGAACAGTGTGTCCTGACAGTCGACATCGACGTAATTGTAACCTGATTAAGAGTTCTGCGATAGCATCTCGTGCTGATGAAAAAAAGAATCTGAAAGAGATTAAAACGATAAAGAGGACAGATAAATGCCCCAGTGATGAATGGTGACCAGACTGGCCATTGGTACCAAAGTTCTTGCACCCAGCTCTCATAATTGTCTCCAGGTAGGTACACCAATCTGCTTATCTCCATTAGAAACACACATATATAATCCAGTGGTTCCAGTATTTGCAGTTACTTTTACTGTTCTGCTTTACTTTTATTTGATCTTTCAGTGGTGGTGGTTGATGATCTAATTCCTTATTGTCTGTTTGTTTCTTCTTAGTTATTGTCCTCGAGGTGCAACTTTTCTTCTTAATTTTTATTTATTCATATATATATATATATATATATATATATATATATATATATATATTAGTGCTGGGCAACAATTAAAAAATTGAATCACGATTAATCGCACAAAGTTCTGCGATTAATTGCAATTAATCACATTATACAAAAAAATTTAATAAAGAATTAAAATTTTGTGTATTGCATACTTTTATTTTGAACATACTGCTATATATGTAAACAAAAGTGCACTAACACTTTAAAACAAATAAGGTGCTTTTTACAGCAATTAAAAGTTAGTTAGAATAATTTCTTGTAAATCTCAACTTAAGCATTAATGTAATCAAATTAAATATTAAACCAAAAGTATATTTTGTTTAGTTTGTTAAAGAAAAACAAGTTATGTCCAGATCCTAGATCATAACATTATAACAATGTAAACAATATAAATGTCTGTGTAGCGGCTTCCCATAGAACCTTGTAGCCGCAGTGAGGGTCAGAGTTGGGTCCTGGAGACTATAATTAACAAATAATCTCAGATCTGATGTGCGTTTGGTAGGTTTATTGCGGATTAAATAATACAGCTCAGCAGATAGATGATGAACATGAACCAGAATGCATAAACAGATAAATATATAATCTCAGCCGTTCAGTATGCTTTGCATTGCTTTACTGTTGGCTTTGCGGTTGGCTTTGCAATCAACAAAAATTGCGGCTACCCGTACCTGACTCTCAACCACCTGGCCTCCCGAAAGTGCACACCTTTACAGACCTACGTGCACGTGCCTGCGCTCTCGTGAGCTCCGCCCCCTCATCACTAGACCAACACCCACAAACAAACATACACACACAGACACAGTGCATCCATATTCTGTCTCCTACAGTCTGTTTTGTGTTTTCATTACAGTCAGAGCATGTGAGTGCAGTTTCCGCTGTTCATCAATATAATGCACTTTAACGCCGCAAGCTAATTATGGTTGCCTAGCGATGTCCATTAGTCTCCGGTGAGGGCAACAGTTGGTGCACGTTGTAACGCCGTCGCTTTTGTAGTCCTCTCCTTTTTATACAACTCATATATATATATATATATATATATATATATATATATATATACTGTATATATATATAAAACATATCAATATAGAGGGGGAAGCAGTGCCCTGCTAACATTGTGCAGGTGGAAATCTGCTTACTTTACCTGGGCACATTGTCGGTTGTTGGAAGGAATACTTCAAAGATCTCCTCAACCCCACTGCCACATCTTCCATTTAGGAAGCAGAGGCCGAGGGTTCGAAGGTGGCCATTGCTCAGGTTGAGGTAGTTGAAAAGTTCCTCGATGGCACCAGAAAGGCACCAGGGATAGATGAGTACCTCAAATATGTGGATGTTAATAGGCTGTCTTCGCTGAAATGTCTCTGCAACATTGCATTGCGTTTGGGGACAGTACGTCTGGACTGACCATCCAGGGTGGTGGGGACCGGAGGGTGTGTTCCAACTACAGAAGGATCACATTCCTCAGCCTCCCTGATCACATTTTGGGAAATTATTTTATGTTGGTAAGTACATATGCATTTGTGGCAGGTGGACTTCTGCCTTGAAGTTTACTTGTGGTTGCTGATTGTCCCACAAAACACCATAATCCATGTTTGGGGGTGCCCTCCATTTATTAAATGGGACAAACAGTCGAAAAAACACAGATTGAGAAGAGACTGTTGAAACACAATGGGTTCACTTTGGAAAAGTTTGAAAAAGGGCAATAAAGTTGGAGCTCACCCTTAATTATGTGGAGATGTTTAGTAGTAACTATAATCCTGATTTTGGTTTGGTTTGGGCCACATATAAAGAGACATTTAACTGCTGTTTTTCTGCTGAAGGAATGAGGCCTAACATATTTCCTATTCTGTCCAAAACTAAGACCTAACTAACTATCTATCTATCTCTCCTTCAACCAGGGTAAGAAGACACATCCTCTAGACCTAACATGGACAAAGTCCCAAAGTTGACTGGCCTCCAGAGGAGACGGTGGGTGCTAAAACTGAAGAGGAGCAAACAACTTTTCCAACTAAGACTGTTCGGAAAAGACAGAGCCAAGTAAGAGCTGAGAAAGAGTGCTTCTGTGTGGAAGTGCCTTGAGAGAGAGAGTCTTTGGATAAATTATAGCACCAGAGGTTCATAATACACTGATACGGACTCCTAATATACTGTTTGACTTTGATTGGAGAAGGATCATCACTGTCAAGATACGGGAGGATGTGTGCCAGAGCAACATCATACTGGACCTCACCAAAGATGATGATCCAATTCTAGCAGTTTTTTGTTGAAGTGCTTTTGGAGGAGTCAGAGAGTGCAACGAACAACGTTGACACCAGCAAAGACACTAAGGAAAAGCCAGACAAGTAGGGAAGTAAAGCAAAGAAGCTGAAGGAAACACTGAGAACCATCGGCTTTCTCAGGGAAGTTCTTGCTTTGTCCATCAAACTCGTCATGTTATTTGGACTGATGCTCTTGCTTTCAACAAAAACAAAAAGAAACTAAAGCACCCTAATAAGACCGGAGTGCATCAACAACATGAAAATATCAAGATTTCTGACAGCAGATAAAATATATCTTAGCTTGGCATATAGAGACAGTTATTATTGAGGAGCACTCAAACATTCCTACATTCCTATTTTGTTTATAAATTTCTTTATGGGTTGCCTTTGTCACTCACCTGGAAGAGTGCATACCTCATTCTCAAGTGATCCAACTCGGGTCCAACTGGTCCATGGCCTTCTTCTTTTTTTTCCTGTTTCCTTGTTATCTACAACTAGTGAAGGCTATAAAAGCCCTAAAATATTTATAACAATTTATTGTTTGATGGTTCAGTGTGTATCAGGTAACAAAAGAGAAATCTTGACCACAATCAGAACCTCCTGAAAAAATTAACTGTTGCTTCATATCCCCCTGTTCTCAAAGATCACAGCCAAATTGTGCCAGTCTTTCTTGGCACCGGTTTTCAATGTTTGTTGCGGTCCAATATTGGCCCTTTGAAGTTGGGAATAATAATTTTGTACTTCAGTCATTTAAGAAATTTGAACACTGTTGCTTGGCTGATGGTAGGCCCAACACTTTAATACCAGCCAAGTAAATTAGTCCACGCTAATTATGTCCATGGTGTGAAGGTGATCACACTGATTGTATTGTCCATTTGTTGATTTTGGCCATTTGTTATTTACTGCTGTGCTTTTGTTGTAGTTTCAGACTATCTTTCAGGTATTCTGGGAAGCCAACTGTCTCCCAATGGCCAGCATGAAGCTTCAACAGCAATTATGTTTGTTGTCTGAAGACAAAAAGACCAACAATGAGAATGAGCACACAAGGTTCAGTTCCTCTGATCACTCTAAGCTTGTTACACTGTGCTATTCGGCCATTTTGTTTGGCAAACATCAATGGTGGTTGATGAGTACTATGTGCTTCTGTGGGACGCTTACCAGTGGGATAGGACAGCAAAACAATACACTTCAGCCAAAACTAAACAACACGTAGATTAAAAATATGTTTTTAAAAGTGGAGACCTAGCTTCTCCACTCCTTTCATTAAAACTTGCACAGCTATGAATAGCCATTTCTATAGAGTTGGAAAACTAGAGCACAAAACAGGCTTCTATTTGATACTAAGAAACCAACCAATTTAATTTTAGCAATGTAGTAGCCTGGAAATAAAGGAAATCTTAAAATACACCTTTTTGATTACTGTGTGGGAAGTGGAAAGAATTGGGCCATTTATCCAAGCCAACTGATTCCCAGCATCATGCACTTGAGGTATCATTCAGGTGCAAGTTGGAAAAAAAAAACAATTATTTTAGCTTAAAGCAACAGTATGGAACATTTTGCTTCATGTATGCAGCCTGACAAACATGATAATTGATTCTTATTCATTTTTTGGAGTATCTTGGCATTAAACAAAGACTAACAATTTAACAAGACAATGTGCCTGATTTGACAGATATACCACTATGTGAGTTGCAGGGCACTTGATATTAAATATCTTGTCATAACCCATCAAATGAACACATTAGCATCACAACTCACAAGTTTCTGGGTTTTTTCTTGAAATGGGAACAATCTTATCTGAGTTTACAGCAACATCTCTGGTCCTTGATACACTGAAAGGTTACATAGTAGTTGCTTTAATGGGTTTGTATATTTATTTGCTGTGAATTCTTCTTCCTAAAATTGAATAGACAAGTATGAAGCTGGCTAAAACATTATTAAATGGTTGTAGAATCTTCAAATTCTCAACAGACCATTACCCAATGCTCTACAGTTGTAGCTCAAAAGGTATTTATATATATAGTTAAACAAGTACCTGCCCAGCCACAAGGCATTTGGGACACATGACTCACACAATCCCCAATTAACTTTGTGAGACATGACAGAAACAGAGTTTTGTAGCATCTTGTTTTCAGAAAAAAAGTTGGTTATTTAGGGTTGGCCCTGTTTTTGTATTGACTTTCTTTGCACAGAGTAGCTCTTCTGAGCATTTGTGAAATCCTCCATGACTATAATAAGGTCCTTGAATGTTAATGTTGTAGCTGTTACACATACCTCCCCAGTTTCAAGCTCTGAAATCACTGTTAGACCATTGCAATCCCGCAACGTTTCACCTTGCTTACCTTTTTTTGGGTTTCTTTTTTTCTTTTTGCACTGTTTAGCCAATGCTGGAATAGGATTTTTTGACAACCATTGATTCAATGTTTACAGTCTTAACTGGTCATTCCTATTACAATATGCTGTTTGGTAATAAAATGAGTAATGTCTGTTTCCACTACTTATCATATTTTATCATTGTCTCATTTCAAATTGATGTCTGTAGGCTTTCTCATTTCCAGGTCATCATAAACTAAAAGACTCAAAAGAGGGCATCTGGAATAATTTTAGTTTTAAAGTGATGTCGTCACTTTATATAAATTTGGGACTGAGGGGCTTCAGCATTAATAGATTACTAAACTTATGAAAACTTTGCAAAAGGTTTCTCCATTTGGCTGCAATCTGTCAATGCACAGCTAGAATTCACTAAATCACCTTTAAATCTCAGTCAGGCGCACACTGACATCTGTAATGCCTGTGTGTTTTACTCCAAAAACTGACTGTAATTGCTGCCCTCAGGAGCAAATCTATGTCTCTCACAGATTTTTCACTCTGGGTGGCCACCAGCCCAATTTCGTAAAGGGAATGGAGCTTTAATACAATTTAAATTACAGGTTTATTTTATCCCCTGACCTCCTGGGGATACAAACCCAGCTTGTCTTTCCGTCTATGCTTTTTTTCCCAGCTGTGCCTCCCACTTGTGTGTGTGTCCCGTATTTTCTTTGAGTCATAGTGGCAGAGGAAAGCTTGTTTACATCAAACCATCAAGTATAGATTGGCTGGGGTTAAGGGATTTAGGAGTTGTGCAAACGGGGTTGTGGGATTTAAAGGTAGCATAAGGTTGGCAGTGTTGGTTACATGAGGCAGCTAGGACCTGAATATTTTGAAATTCTGCTGTGGGCAACCATTTGTAAAAGACATGGCTAAGTGGAAGTGTTTTCTAATGAAGGGGGGTTTACAGTTCCACACCAATGCTTTTGAGATGTTTAGCCCAAATCAAGAAACAGGCTGCAAACTAGCAGCACTGAAAATTAAATACAAAAGGTGAAATAAAAAAACTGTTGTCTGAGTGTGATAAAAAAGTTGATTAAACTGTACATGGTGTGATGATGCATTGGGTTGTAAAACTGTGAAGTTTAGGATAACATTGTGGTAATGCGATCCTTGATAAATGTAACCTAGTCTAACCTAAGCAAGTTAATTTATTTAAACACACCAGAAAAAGCTAGACCAGATGTAGCGGGAGTTTAGAGCATCATGTTAACACCGCATTTTCAAATGCACCTTTTTTTTCTCTTACTTTCTTTATCCTTGGCACTGGCCTATAGCTCCAGTCAGCTCTGGTGACAGCGGGACGGGGCATCTAGTTAGTTTGGCTACTAAGCTAACAGTAGCTAAAACATCACAGTCTTAATGCAGTGCTCCAAATCCGGGCTCAATATATGTAAGGCTCTCTTTAAGACTCGGGTGTGCTGATCAAAAAACTGAATTTTAGAACTGAATTTGAATTGTAGAACTGAAACTTTTCAACTTGTAAAAACAGTTAAAATGCAAATCAATTCAGTTTCAGAATATAAATGAATCTTGAATTTACTGCAATTCATTTACAAACTAATGCATATAATTTCTGCTAATTACATTTACAAAAACTTCAAATCAATATCAAAACCTTTAGAAAGCTTATTACTTTTACATTTACATTTAGTCATTTAGCAGACGCTTTTATCCAAAGCAATTTACAAGTGAGAGTACAATGGAAGCAATTTTAACAACAGAAGATAGCAAAAAGCATAAGTGCACAAAAAACTAGTCAGTTAAAACCCAGCACAGTATACAAAGCTAAGGATTAAAAAAAGCTTTTTTGTTTTGCTTTTTTTGAAGAAGAAGAAAGGAATTGATAGAAAGGCAGTAGAATTCAGTGTTTGTCAGTCAGGTACTGACGGAAGAGATGTGTTTTCAGGCTTTTTTTAAAGATGGCTACAGAATCTGCTGATCTTGAAGCAGCAGGTAGATTATTCCACCAATGTGGAACAGAGCCAGAGAAGGTATGTGAGAGTGATTATTTTCCTTTTTGGGATGGTACCACCAGACGTTGTTCATTAGCAGAGCGCAAGGATCTGGTAGGAACATAGGTCTGTATTATCGAATGAAAATATGATGCAGAACCAGTGGTGGTCTTGTAGGCCAAGAGCATAGCTTTGAACTTGATGCGGGCGTCAACCGGGAGCCAGTGTAACCTTCATTCTGGATCAGCTGTAGAGGTTTGGTTGTGCAGGCAGGAAGTCCAGCCAGTAGAGCATTGCAACAATCGAGTTTGGACAAGACAAGAGCCTGGACTAGAATTTGCGTAGAGTGCTCTTATAGGGAAGGTCTAATTTTCCTAATGTTGTAGAGGATGAATCTACAGGACCTGGTGGTGCTGGCAACATGACTTGTGAAGTTTAGTTGATCATCAATTACCACTCCCAGATTTTAGGCAGTGCTGGACGGTGTAATGGTTGATGAGCCTAGTTGAATGGAGAGGTTGTGGTTGGAATGACAAGTGGAGTTGAGTGTCATCGGCATAGCAGTGATAGGAAAAGCCATGCTTCTGACCGAGCCAAAGGATGCCATGTAAATGGAAAAGAGTAGCGGTCCAAGCACTGAGCCCTGAGGCATCCCTGTATTGAGATGTTGGGACTCAGAGACCTCGTTTCTCCAGGATACTTTGAATGAACTATCCGAGAGGTAAAACTAGAACTATTGCAACGCAATTCCAGAGACACCCATCGCACTGAGAGAGGACAGGAGGATGTGATGATTAACAGTGTCAAAAGCAGCAGACAGATCCAGTAAGATGAGTACAGATGACATGGATGTTGCCAGGGCTTCAATGACTTATTAAAGTAAACACTGTTACTAGACTCAAAGCTATTGTAATACTCACTTAATGTTATAAGCATGGCCATCTGTGTAGAACATATTTCTTACAAAATTGTTACAAGCCATAATAAAAATAAAGAAATAATAGATATTTGTAGTTTGATATTGATACATGATGCAGCTGAGTATTGGAATTTCTTTGGAAAAGAGTTCTTTGAATGCCTTGGACAGGGCTAGTCATCTGCAATATTTCACTGTTGCAAGACCTTTTTGTGGCTTAGAGAAAAACTTTGTCATCAGCAGCCTAACATTTGTCTTGTGCTTCCTCAAGCCAGCCAGGTTATTTCACTGTGCCAGAGGCTGTGTTCCTACTGTATATGCAGGCAATGAAGGCAGTGCACCAATGGTACAATGGTAATTGTAAGGTAAGTCAAAATATAAATTCTGTCATCTGTAAACACTGTCCGGACAAAAAAAGTAACCTGTATTTATTTAAGCAATGAAAGAGACATTGACCAAGCACCTAAAAGACTATGTTAACATCAGCATTCAATAAATAAGTGCAACTTTGGCAATAAATACATAATTTTACACAACATTGTATTTGGTTGGGCAGTGTATCTTAAGTCCTAATAGTGAAATACAATTTGACATCAATTAACATCTTCAGGGTTATTGTTCTGTGTATGAGTTGACACCCGACAACCCATATCCAATGGCTTCCCAAAAGAGAAATGATCCTATTTGAGTTTGTTTTTTTCCCTTATGGTTCCTGGACATTGACAGATTGGAGTATAAAGTGCCTTGCAGAGCTTTAAACATGGGATAGAGATATCAACACTCCACAAAGGGGGGTCCCTGTTCAACACAAGAACCACATCCGCTCTGGGAAAGCATTGTTTCCCTTCTTGTTCCCATGGGTCACTTGCACATCTATCTAAATTACATCAAGCTCACAGTGACAGGCAGCAGTGATGATTAGTTTGGGAACAAGACGTGTTCTGTCATCCGTAACAAAGACATATGACCCTTGAGTTGACCAATCTCACACACAGTGAATTTTATATACTCGGTAGGAGGCTTACTATTGTCAACTTTACTTAGGTGTGTTTTCCTCTTTAACAAACAGTAGGTATTATGTCACATCTACTAAAGAAAGAGCAATACAAGAGAACACACAACTTTACTGGCTGTCAGTTAACTTTAAAACAGCCATACAACCTCATTATATATTTTGCTGCACACCTGCTTTTGGCTGTGGTTCAATCTAAACCCAAATGTAAAAATGTATATTTATTCTTTTTTAAAATGTTTTATGAATCTTGGTTGCTCAGCATTCATTCAACATTCAGGATAAAATATGTGCTGTACAAATAAAATACTTATATATATATATATTTATCTACCTTAAGACATCAAACACACTGCACCAGAGCTTCATCGATGGCCCTCAGACCTGTCAAAGGTCAATTGTGAGCATGTTCTAAAAAAACTGTGTACTTAATGATAAAAGAGTATTATAAAGTATTCTGATGTTAAGTAGAGCTTCATTAAACTTTTATTTTGTCTCACTTCTCCTTGTAGGCAAACAGTATAAATACGAGTGCAGTAGTTCATTTCCATATGCATGGTGAGATTGAGCTATTTATGAGACATAATTACACCATCAAAACAAATTAAAATTCTAGTCTTCATCTCCAATAACGAGAAGTGTGCTTTCCAAGAATCTATTACTGACAACAGGAGGAACAAATTGACTCATAAATCAGGTTCTGTGGGGGGCAGCAGCTATGTCGGGCTCGAAGGCTGATTATAAGATTCTAAACACAATCATTTTGTTTGTGTATTCACATCACAACAAACATTTTCTTTACTTAGCCACCATATAGCATATGCATATATCTAAATGTTAATGTGAAACTCCGTGTAACTCCAATCATTTGAGGCCAGTATTGTTGGCCATTCTGAGCCTTAAATAAATCTAAAATGAGCAAGCGGAAAATATTAGCAGGCCACTGCACATGGCCATTTCTGTTTCAGACCATCTATCAGGTCTCAGACGTATTTCTTGTCAGATACAGTGTACTTAATCATCAGTGCTAGTCTTGTTTTCTCTGTGTCATTATGACAAATGACAGAGGAAAATTCAGGGCTAACTTTATTCCAGGTGATTAATTCCACTATCGCTGCTGACGCTGGGCTCAGAGTTTGCTGACTGATTGACTCCCTGTAGGCACCAGTGATTACAGTACTTTCATTGTTTGCTCACTCATTAAAAGGTGAATATCCCATCACATTACAGTTTATCCTAATCAAGCTCAGACAAAGGTGCAAATTAATAATCTCCAAATGTGGGCACTAATACAATAACCAAATTACAATTAAAAACAGTATTTGATCAAAACTTTCAAAACTTAGATGCATTGCGATAAAATTAATAAAGAAGAAACCATATCTTAATTTATACTGTGTTAGCGGCTGGAGGTGTAGCTGAATACTGCTTGTTTACAAATTATTTTCTATTTAATATTTAAAAAGTCAATATATGCACCAGTTTCCTATATTTAGAGCGGTATTTCACAAACTTTTTTTCATATTTTAAAAGGTCTAATTATTTGTGACCCAATTCCTTTGTCTGTTTTAGTGTGTTTTCATTTTTATTTTTGTAATTTTTGTAATTTTTTATATTTTTCTTTTTGTTTTCTTCCTTCCTATGGGCATATTAATTAATTTTACAGCTATTATGGTCATTTTTATTTGGACATATACCTTCCCTGTTACGTTTCCTTTTGATTATTCTTTGCCTAGTGTCATTCTTGACCATTACCAATTTACAAAGGCAGATATATTTATATTAAGTGCCCAAAAATTTTCACATTTTTTTTCCAATTTTTTTTTAATTACTTTAAAATTTAAGAAAGAAGATTAAGAATTTAGAAATTAGATTGTGCAACCCACTTTTGGGTCCCAACCCAGTGTTTGGGAACCACAGATTTAGAGGACTCACTAAGTCACAAGTTCTGCTCCAGTTTAATGCAAAGTAAACAATGTTTGCTTTAACCTCTTCTTCAAGATGACCTGGATGACTGAGAACCTTAACAGAAATGTGACAAGACGTGTTTCATTTTATAAAACATTGTTGTATTGTGTTTTGTTTTCATTTGTCATTTCCACCAGAGTAAGGATTCCTTATCATCCATTACACAGGCTACATTGTTTTGCATTGTTTAGGACAACCAAAGTAGTATGGTACGTTATTTTTACGATGCGTGTTACCGTTTTTGGAAATGAAAACTTACCTGACTCAACTTCTCCAGTGGAAATGGGCCTTACAGTGTCTTGAGTGCTTGGGAGTTTAAAGGAGAGAGGCTTTTTCATTGCACATGAAATGCATCCCATTGCCACTGAGTTCCTACAGTGCAGTCAGAAAGCATCTCCTTCAGCCCGGAGCAGGTGCCGCTTGTGTTGCCTGTGGGTTCAGAAGAAGTCTGGGGATTACTGAAGTTCCATCCCAAGGACCCTGATCGTCTGCTCTCCTCCAATCTTTCTGGTGCAGGAGAATTGTGCAATCATACCCTCATTATTGGCCTGTCTATATGATGCCCTGCAGCCTCATGTACCAAATGAATCCTGTATCATTTCTCTTCTGGTACAGCAGAAGTGTGCGGAGAAATGAGTGGAACTGGTGGCTCTCTCTATATAGAACATCTGCTCTCATAGGTATCAGTAATGTCAGTTTAAAAAAAAACATCAATATGGACAAGTCTGTGGTTCTCGACGGTTCTCGTCATCCAGGTTATCTTAAAGAAAAGGTTAAAGTCCAGATGCTTTTGCTTTAACCTTTTCATCAATATGGACATCCAAAAAGTTGTTCTAGAACCTATTTTGGGACAGTATATCTGCACATATGAGAAAAAGTGATAAAATAGTAATATTAATCATTGGTCAGCACATAGTACTCTAAGGGCGTGTTCACACTTGTAGACCGCTTCATTTAGTTCACACCAAAGCATAAAAAAATCCATTTAGTTTGGTTAGTTGGAAAAAGTCCGGTCCACCTCACGTGCACCACAGGCATTTTAAACTGCTGACCAAACAACAAAAAAACAAGGCTTTTGTCAAGAAACGCACTATATTATTATGTCAAATGCTAATATGAATGTTTACCTTCTCAATGCTCCACATTTGCTCTCTGCTCATTTTGTTTTGTTGAAAATATTGTTTTTGTTTGTTTTTTCATTCTTGGGAAAGCTAAATGTTTTGTGAAGTTTTTGTCCTGACGCTCTTCCTGTTTGGACTTGTTTAGTCTGCGGTCCGATTGGGGTTTACGCTTTAATTGAACCGTGCCAGAGTTCTGTAGGAAGTACTCGGAAACCTCTGTTTTGAACATGTTTGATGGCACTGAGGTTTGTATGGCAGCATTCACGCTTAACAAAGTAAACCGCAATAACAGAGCAACTGCATCAGACAAATCTACTTCAATACCAGGTCAGCGAACATAAATGGAATACCAAATAATTTGCTACTCTGTTTCTAACAGCACACCGTGCACGTGCTGCCCACTTGCTAAAAGCCCTACATTACTCAAAATCCAATTAGTGTTTATGATTGATGGATAAACAAGTGAATAAATAAAGACAGGCCAATCCCCAGTTAGAGCAATCTTGGGGAACAACAAATTACAGCTGCAAATTGAGGACATCATCGTGTAGTAGAGTCTTTTGATGAAGTATAATAAACCATCCAGAGACATGTTGTGAATGAACAACAAAACTAAGACCAGGGGTGAAACACAGTGGACACAGAGCAATAGACTTTCCATTGACTGTCCCTGAACAAAGACCTCATTACTCCCATGTGATCAGTTTGCAAAAATATATTGCAGCCATTCAGTCTTTGCCTTTTATGTCCGGGTACGATATGCTCTCAGGCCTGTCACAGGGATTGAAGCAAAGTGGTAAATTAATTCTTCAGCTAAATATTCCCTACAGCGGCAGCTGTGCAGAGGCAGCGTAAGCGGGCTGCTTTACAAACAATATAATAGAGTGTTGGTGCAAGACAATAAATCATTTTCTGTGACAGTTTCAACACGTAGGCTAGTTATCTGGGAGTCGCTGGAAAACACAGTTTCTCCCAAACCTTTATGTGTCCTCGGAGGATGATGCAACTTCAGCTCAAAAGTATTAACACTTTTTGAGTCTCCAAACTTCATCATAAATGCTGCAGTCAGTATTCTTTAACATGAGGCCTGTATTAAAGTGTCTGGTAACTAGTGTTAGGGCAAACTTACTCATTCCTTATTATTTATTATTTGGACTAATGAGTAACTGTTTTTACATCCAAGCAATCTATCGTGTAGTCACTTTTTCAAACCAGTAACGCTTCATCAACGACGTGGGTTTACTTCTCATCAGGCAGCTCAGGGCCAGCGGACACCTGTGGGGGCTGGTGTGTGTGTGTGTGTGGTGTGTGTGTGTGTGTGTGTGCGTGTTTGTGTGGTGTGTGTGTGTGTGTGTTTGTGTGGTGTGTGTGTGTGTGTTTGTGTGGTGTGTGTGTGTGTGTTTGTGTGGTGTGTGTGTGTGTGTGTGTGTTTGTGTGGTGTGTGTGTGGTGTGTGTGTGTGTGTGTGGTGTGTGTGTTTGTGTGGTGTGTGTGTGTGTGTGGTGTGTGTGTGTGTGTGCGTATGTATGTGTGTGTGTGTGTGTGTGCGTATGTATGTGTGTGTGTGTGTGTGTGTGCGTATGTATGTGTCCGTGTGTGTGTGTGTGTGTGTGTGTGCGTGTGTGTGTGTGTGTGTGTGTGTGTGTGTGCATATGTATGTGTGTGTGTGTGTGTGTGTGTGTGCATATGTATGTGTGCGTGTGTGTGTGTGTGTGTGTGCGTATGTGTGTGTGTGTGTGTGTGTGTGTGTGTGCATATGTATGTGTGTGTGTGTGTGTGTGTGTGTGTGTGTGTGTGTACATATGTATGTGTGTGTGTGTGTGTGTGTGCATATGTATGTGTGTGTGTGTGTGTGTGCATATGTATGTGTGCGTGTGTGTGTGTGTGCGTATGTGTGTGTGTGTGTGTGTGTGTGTGCATATGTATGTATGTGTGTGTGTGTGTGTGTGTGTGCATATGTATGTATGTGTGTGTGTGTGTGTGTGTGTGTGTGTGTGTAAGTTTTAATAACCCACAAGAATGTGTTACTTTTAACAGAAGGTAACGTATGAAGGAGGAGTTTGTTTCAAAAGTAACTTAACACTATGCAGTGACATAACCACTTCTGTCCCCCAAAAATTGAATAAAACTTGTTTTATAAAGTCATCCCATTCTAGTTTGATTGAGCTTGATGGAATTAGTTTAAATGTAGTCATAATATCCTGATTAAAATATGGAATAAACATTCTGTTATTCAAAGTCGAGAATTTCAATTAGACTCTTTTTGGAATATAATAATGTCACACTCCATCCGCATCAGCTCACTGTTCTGCTGATTTAGTTTCAGTGCTCTGTTAAAGCCGGTCAGCTAATTACTTTTTCACAAGAACATAATTTTGTTTAACTTAATAAATTGAGAGTTTGCTTTGATGGTTGTTTTATAATGTAGTTGCACTTTACAGATGGTTGGATCAGCTGGCAGAGTCCCATATCACGAACATTATGTTGACTAAGATGTAAAATAATGACTACATTAAACTCATTTCTGTCCAGGATTTGAAATATGCCAAGGCTCCTCACTCTGCAGACACTGCCAGGCTGTCGTCCATTATACTCTACGGGTCTCGATGAAGAATGAGACTTTTACTAAGTGTTGACCACGGCCGAGTCAGTCCCACTGAATTGCTCTATATTTCATCTGCTTATGTAAAGCCCTGAGTCTTCAATGACTGCTTCCAGACCTGGAAAGTAAATGTACGCATTGTCGGTTCGGCTCTACTGTGTTTGTTCTCTGAAAATTAAACTGCAACTCTGATTTTACAATACTGAACTTTTTGACAAATGTTTTTTTTTAAGTGCCATATGCCTGCTCTGTCTGAAGATGCTGTCTTTATAATGCAGTAATAACTTGGCTGAAGTTTTGCAAGTGAAATGTCAAGTCTGTGTTTTTCTTTTTGGTAGCATCTTTCAATATATGTTTATATTTAGAAGCGACAGTGTGGACACTATTGACTTTCTTTTCACACTAATTTCCTCCTGTCGCGACTGTCACAGTGTCTTTCAAATATCACAGTGAAAGTCTATGAAAAGGTAAATATAGTTCTGAAAATTTTGGTTGACAAGCCACAGTAGAAAAATAATATATCAGCATAAGATATTTTTTTTTAGTCTTAATTGTAATGTGACTATTATTGACTGATTTTCCATCAAGGCTACATTACTTCATCCTATGTGAATTTAAATTACACTGAGATAGTTTACAATGCTCTTTTCCTCTGCATATGATTACCTAGGTAAATTAAATCCAATGTTAAGGCATTAATTATTGCTGCTCATTGTAGTTTATGTAAATGTTTGGGTTTTTATTCTGAGGTCAACACATTTGGAGTTGTCAGGCCCCAGGCTGTCATACAAGTACAAAAATGCTGACCTCTGCGTGGTCAGAAAATGTTTTCACTCAAAGGTGCTTTAGGCATGAATATTTGCCATCTGATTTGTTTCAGGTTGGATTTATGCCTTTATTTTATTTTTATATCAGACCCAATAGACAAGAACCGTCTTTATAGCAAAAGTTCGGCTGAAAATGTTTCAACTCTAAGATGGTTTAAATTACTTTTATGACGTTAATAATTTTCATCTGATTTATTCCAGGAAGTTTTTATTCTTAGCTTGGCAGTTTTTGACTCTTCAGGCACCTTATATGCAAAATATCCTAAGCTTCACAGATGACAAAAATACTGATTTATATTAGTTTTTGAATGAAAAACATTTGGGTGTCTCAAAAGTGGTTTAAAGACAATGAGCACATCCTAAACCTATATCAGCTTTCTTTTTTGGTAGGTTATGTTCTGAGCTAGACTCCATTTAAATTTAAAAAAAGTGTCAAATCAAATTTTTATTTTTTTCAAAGCCTTTAATCGTGTCACTAACTGTGCTCAAGCCCCAAGATCCTAAACATGGCTGACTCAGATCATCCCATCAATGCTGCAGAACACAGAAGATTTGTTAAAGAACCATATAAAAAAAAAATTATTTGTCCTTGTTTAACCCTTCCTGGAATGCATGGAATAACAATAGGAAGAACCCAAAGGCCCCATTAAATTATATAATCCCAGCAAATCCACTTGTCATTTGACGGTTCTTTAACACCAGCACATTTGTTGTTGTCTAGTAAATTGCCTTTTATCAAAAGAATCTTGTTCTAATTAAATAAAGTATAATAGCAGAATATGTAAAGCCCATCAGGGATGTCACTTCTTGGTATGATACATAAGGCAAGTTTATTTGTATATCATAAATCATACATACAGCAATGCAAAGTGCTTTACTTAAGGAGAAAAGTGTCAAAAAGTGCAAAGAGGTTAGTTCAGGTCGCACCATGTGACATTTCACTCTTGAATAAACCACAAGAGCTGAATGTGCACTCTGTCGACAGCAATTGATATTGTTTATGGAGCTTAGTCAAGAGGATTTGTCCAAACAATACAGATGCACTCACTACTACAATGAATTCAATTTTCATAACCATTCATAACAAGAGAAAAAACAAAGTCTAAATGTGTCTGGATTTGCATATTTTATTCTTACTGTCAGGCCGTTTTTTTATAGAGAGGGTTATGAATCTCACAGTGAAGAATAGGTACGTTTATATTATTCTCTGCAAAGGCATATCTATCTAATATGACAGTTTAATCCTCTCAGGGAACCATTCAGCCAGATCAAAGAAAGGAGCGTCTGAGGATCCTTCATGCTGGTGAAGTCACTGCCCTATTTCAGGAAGCTGATTACAGAACGTTTCCACCAGCAGGTTGTAAAATGTCACAATGACTGAAAAAAATTGTTGATAGGCTACTCATATTTGGCTCATGTTTGTGATTAATTATACCTTCGTGGCCTTTTATCCCTTTTATTTGTAAAAGTTATAACCTACCTCTCAAAATGGAATATGACCCAAAGGATTTTTTTTTATGTAACAGATTTCTAATCGTTCTTATAAGCTAGTAGCTTAAAGCTACTGTTCTCATTTTAATGAATATATAAATATATATAATATATATAATAATGTACCATAGATAGTAAATAAAAAGGACTGTACCCAGCCCTCGATCCAAAATGCCTTTGGCTGTGTTTCCTGTCCATATGCTTTACTTGGGACAAAAACAGAAATATGTAACCACAAAAAAATAGGGGATGACAGAAATAGCATTATTTAGAAGAAAGTCCTACTGTCAATAGAAAAAAGTTGGCATCTTATATGGGCACAAACAACAAGAGATATGAAAATAGCAACACAATGTAACTGTTACTAAAATTCAGTTGAAAATAAATGAAAATGTGTTCTCCCTTTTATAAATCTGAGGAACTATCTTTCATCTGAAAACTCCAATCCCTTTATCAAAACACAATTTCCTACACATTTTTCAAGATACTTATTGAAAGACATCAGTGGGCTAGCATGAGTGCATTTGGAGAGGCTAAAGGCTATGTAGGGTAGTTTTATTTATATCTATTATCCATAATAATCACAGTTCACCATTTAATTTCATCCACCAAGATGTTCTCAAATCAAGGAGGTATTCAGCTTTGTCTGAGTAGTCTACAACATATTACACATTAACACAACGTCTACTCTATTATCAAATTGAAACCATAGGCTTAAACATTTCTAGAAATAAACATCAAATTTCTTAGCTGTGCTGCTCCATGGTGCTGCCACTGCCAGTGTAAACTTTACTTGACGCGCCTGTTCGACACATTCGACACAGTGTACATAAAGCAGCAAAAATTATAGGAAGATTTTTTAAATAATTTAAGATAAAATAATAACAAAGATTCAGTGGTGTGTTATACACTTGCTATAGATACCCAACAAATCGACAACATACTTTGATTGAATCTTGTACGTTTCTGTCGAAAGTGCTGATTAACGACACAGTAACATTTACTTTATTTTCAACATGGCGGCGGACGACATGTAGAGTTTTGTTTTGGGGATACCTTCAAAGATTCGTTTATCTTTTGGAATAACTGTAACTTAGTCAAATATATCATAATTTCACGTAGACGTCAATTGTAAAGGACGTATTGGTTTGTACGGTTAACGTGGAAATGTATCGACGGGGAGCGGGGAAGAATGACCACAACAACAAACCGGTGAAGAAGGATGTTAGCGACAGTGACAAATACGCCGACCTTTTGGTTTTCGGTTATGCCTGCAAACTATTCCGAGAGGACGAAAAGGCGCTTTACCACGAACACGGAAAACATCTCATCCCATGGATGGGGGACAAGAACATCATGATTGATAGGTCGGTTGAACAAACTTAGACCGAAACATTATGCTAACCAAATTTCTCTACGTTAGCCTATTCAAGGGACCCCTTTCAAGTTTGTTTGGCAGAAACTTGGAAATATACGCAGCAGAAACCTAATGTGCTTTTTTTTTCTTGATAAGCTGTCTTTTGATAAATGGTAAATACATAAAATGGTATCCAGACTTCATAGAATAACGTGCAAAGATGTAAAGCTTATCCTTTCTAACAGTAACAATTCGGTTGAGAAACCAAATACATTCAGAAGTAGTTAAATTCCCTTTTAAGGCTCTGCAAGTACAGCACGTGTACACAAAATGAATGTAAACCTTTGGTTTATTTTAATAAAATCCACGAAGAATACGACCAAGCAGTGCAGAATGGTGTTATTTAAGGCCAAAGCCATTCTTTAGACTGAGGTGGTGGTGTTTGCATCTTTGCATGAGTGCAGAATTTACTCTGAACATACCCGTGGTACCTCAGAGAGACCAAAGTTTCTGCAGCAGAGGTGATTCACAGAATCATGTCCATCTGTAAAGGTTGCAGGCTTCATGTCCTGCACAATAGATATGTTTGGAACTTGCCTGACTCACTTTGAGCTGCAGTGGCCCAGCTTGTGTTTTTTTTTTGTATAGCATATGTATGTGTCTTTATCACATAAACCAGTCTTTTCCCCAGCAAGGTAGGCAAAGGGGTCCTTCCAAACCCTGAATGCCAACTACTGCAACCCATTTCTTTGTCTCCATGAAGAAACTGCAACAGAGCGATGCCATAGAGGAACGAACGCAGGAAAATGTCGTCCATTTGGGTTCTTGCAGATAGGTATTTATGTGCTCGGGTTTGTGTGAATGTAACTTTATTTACAGATGTAGACGAGTGTTACAGGGGGGATTAAACCCTATAAGGTAAGATGCGAGATTGTTTGCTTTTCATTTTTTTAGGCAAGGCTTTTGGTTTCAACATTTCCTGAAAGGAATTGGCAGCATAAAAAATTGTTAGATTATTTTTTACATATTCCTCAGGCTACATTACAATAGTGAGCTATTCTCTACTCAGTATTTTTTGTCAAAACATAACTTAGACTCTTATTGATTGTGTAAGTGAAGGAATTTAATTAGGTCCATGCTGTGTAATGGCTTAGTCCACTTCTTTCCCTCTAACCCCTGTTCTCATTCAACAGATACGATGGGCGTGGTCACTTACATGACCTCTCAGAGTATGACAGCGGGTCATGGAACACGTCCTACCAGCTGTCCGAGGAAGAGGCCAGGATTGAAGCTTTGTGTGATGAGGAGCGGTACCTGGCCCTTCACACGGACCTGCTGGAAGAGGAGGCAAGACAAGGTGGGAATTGTTGATTAAGCATTTATTTATTTTTTTGTAAAATAAGGGTTGCACAATAGCTCTCAGATTAAAATAATATGTGAGTTGCAATTACTGTGTATGAGGCATTTGCATTCGGGATGTCAAAATAATTCAGAGCTTTATTTCAAATTGTGGTTACTTACCAGGGAATGTTAGTCCAGAGCCTTATATTTTTGTGATTCTACTACTAGATCTACATTAATGCTAATGTGGAATCAAATACTGCAAGTAAGCAGTACTAAACATAAAATAGTAATTGTATATCACATGTTTGAGAATGTTTCTTCAGAAATGCTCAAAAGCACTAGAGGTTTAATTGTTGGTTAGAAATAGGTAAACATAGCCTTTTCCCCTGGTCTTAGAGTCAGACAGAATTACCATATCTGGTTTTGTTTTGAGCCTCTTTTCAGTAGACAGTCATTCTTTTAAAGAGGATACATTTTACAAAGCCTAAAAACTGTCTGCTTTGGCACTAAGTATTTCTTTGTCAGACAGATCTGTTTTTAACTCAAAAGCTAGAAAGCAGTCATTTCTATGATAATCACTTTATTCTTGTTGGAGACTTCCTTTACAGTCCTTTCCAATATAATTAAATAGACAGTTTTGGTGACAAAGCACCCCTCTAAATGACAGGCGTAATAACCGTTATTGAATTACACTTTTTGGAAGTGAAAAACGTGCCTTGCGTCATAACTGGCAGAAGTATTATTTTTATTTATTTATTTTTTATCAATTGTTTGTGTCATTTAGAAACACTTTTGCAGCATGTCCATTCCTCTAGGCAAGTTTGCCCTTGAATTTTCGGGCCTGACCCCATTCACTCAGGTTATTACCCATTCGTCCACTTAAGCAGCAGCAGCAAAGCAGTATACATACTAATAATATTTTGTGTGAATTTTGCCCTTGTTGACAAATTAAAGGAAACGTATTGCGTCTCAAAAAAGTGAAAAGACGTGTTCAATCTCCTTGACCAGAATTAGTTTGGCATTGCATGTATTGTTTAAAGTTGCTATATTTAAAACTGGACCTTGTGTAGTACAATGCAATTGAACATTGTTGTTACCAAATACATTATCTACTACAAAATAAACAATTATTAGATGTAGAAACAAAAGACAAATTATTCATAGCTTTGACTCCTTTCACTATTATACTGTAATAAATTGACTGGTTGAAATTGTACAGTATATTTTATTGCTTGTGTTTATAGAGGAGGAGTACAAACGTCTGAGCGAGGCCTTGGCAGATGAAGGCTCCTACACTGCAGTGGCCTTCAAATACAGCGCCGACTACTATGACCCGTCCCAGCCCACAGAGGAGGAGGACGCCGCCAACAAGGCAGTTGGTCTGTATTAAAAAACTTTCAGAAATTCTTTTTTTCATTGCTACACGCACTACGTTTGCATGCAGAGCTTAGTCGGACTGTGCTTATAGCTTCATAAAGATGTCCAGCTGGATTTGTCTCTTTGTCCGAGTTTACATTGACGGGAGTGAATTAAACTATTGAGCCTACAGCGCTTTACTCAGGCTAAGGTTGCATTCAAGTGTTCATGGCATTTTTTAGCATTCAGCCTTAGCTAAAAAGAGAAAAGGGAGCATTACACACTAAGCCAGACTTATTTTGTAGCATTAGAGCCTACTATAATAGACAAATGTATTCCATTTATCAATTCTATTATCAATATCAATGTTTACAGTCTGACTTTTTCCGAGATGAAAGTATGTGAACACAGAAAAGTTAGAAAAATGCATTCCACATGAAATAACTGAGCCCTCCAATGGCCACAAAAACACATCATAATTTATGGCAAAATAGCGTTTTCTTTTTTAAAACATGAGAGCATGTTACATTGTAATCTAATCTAATCTAAAAGTCCAGTAATGACTGTAATAAAGCAATAATTTAAATTTCTCTACTTACGGATATAATAAAAGTGGTTTCATGAGTTAAAATGTTTTAACAGAAATCTTGAGTTTCTGTTCACGTTATACATACACTTTGTTGTTTTTCCACTCAGACACTAATACTAGCAGAATTTATAACTAAGTCAGATATGCAAAATAACTGAATTGGCACATTTAATCTGCAAATCATCACGTTAAAAGACAGCTGACATGCTGCCTGAACCATATCTGCTAAACAACTTGACATTTGCTTTGCTCCCCACAAATACTAGGTTTGCAGGTCTTCCATGGTGCACCCAAATGTTTGTGTTGTCTAAACAAAAGTACAACAGCTACCAAAAACACACTACTGTCTTAAACTGTTATAGAGAAAGTTATAGAGAAAGTCTAAAATTATAAAAAGGCTGTATAATAATATTACCCCATATCCTTCATGCACAGAATGCACAACTACTAAGAAAGCCCAGGTAACACATTTGTAAAAGAGAACATTACCGGAGGTTAGTGGCCTAATAACCATCTTCTTAGTTCCCCATTTCATGCTAGTTCTAAATCTAATTTGAGTGTACAAAATAAATCAAATAATTATTTCTATTGTTTATTGCTGAAGAAAATCCTGATAAGCCAAGAGGTTAATTGCAGTCTAATTTATGATCTGTTCCCTGCTTAAATTAAAATGCAGCACACCTTCTAGCCTAGATCTTTTACAACAAAGCAGTTCACCCACGACTAACACACAGCATTATATGCTTAAGGCAGAGAGTGTATTTAGGTGAGGTTGTTTGCAGATAATATAGCCGTACTTTAATTAATAGGTTATTATTGCGAAAATATCCATGTTTTGTGTTAATCTTTGCTGCCATAGAGGAAGCAGAGCCGGAGGAGAGTGAAGAGCCGTTTGTGGCGCCCCCAGGACTGGACATCCCTCCTGACATGGAACTGGTGAGTGTTGTATTTCAAGCTTCATTTTACTGCTCACCAGCTCCTATTCAGTTGGAACACTCTGGAAATTGCGTTACTCTCCTGAACGTCCTATTACCTCGGCAAGATGAATGAAACAACCCCTGATGTCATTATAGACTGGGCTCAATTTCCTGAATTGCATCTTGTAACAAGCTTAACTCTAAACTGTGAGGCTTGAGCTGCTAGGGATCACTATACCAGGATGTAAACCTGTGAGAAAGACCTTTAAACTGTAAAACGGTTTAGCTTTGAGGGAGTTAGAAATGAATGAATCACAAAGGCAGTAGCTCAGTGGGTAGAGCAGTCATTTTTCAACCGGAAGATAGGTAGTTCGAGTCTCACTCTCCCCACAGTTCAGACTGTTGTCGTGTCCTTGGGCAAGACACTTAACCCAACTTGCCTCCAGTGGCTGTAACACTGGTAATTACTGTAGAACAATGTAAGTCGCTTTGGATAAAAGTGTCAGCTAAATGAATAAATGTAAATGTTTTAAACATGGGGTCTTTTTTAAATAGATATTGTATTCAAATAATGTGTTGTTTCTAGCCTTTTACTCCTTGGCCACTAAACATCTTTGCAACTTTATTTTTCAGTTAGAAGGGAATGGTTTAAGGCCTTGTCCACAGGTTTTGTTTTGTATGGATCCACAAAGATCTGGTGTTTTGGGAGCAAATATGATTTTTGAACCCAGGTCCCAGAGTGGTTTGGTTTTCCAGTGGAAACAAGAAATGCCGAAAGACACAAAACACATGTATAATTGTAAGAAAATACACTGAGGCTAACACAAGGCTTATGCAAATACATACACTGAACAACCAAAGCTTTCAAACAGTTCAAACAGTCACTCCATAAAAAGTCTCATCTCGTTCTTGTGAACTCATGTCTCGAGGGTTTTGTGTCATTGCTGGCAGCTACCCCCAGGGGGCGCCCAGCATGTTTTTTGATGTTGGTGGGGGAAACTGGAGTTTGCCGATGAAACCTACCCAAGCGCACATTATAATTTTTAAATGCATTTAAAAAAGCTTGTGCAAAGCAGAACAAAATTTAAATTTCAAAGACATTTCTATTCTTTTTGTTACTTTTTATTTGATTTTACTTTTTACTGCTCTGCTAGTGCTTACTGAATCCAATTTTGTATTCAGATGTTGGTAATCTTTATGAATATTGCACATTTATACATATTGTTTATTTATAAGAAGCAGTTGTTTTTTAGTGTACATCAAAACAACATTAAAAGAAAATTTACTTAATACCTGTGTCTATCTTTTTTATGGTTGTTGAAAGTACACAGGGCAAACAATGTAAATAAATAATAATAAGGTATTTCTTGCAATGAACATGATATTAATTTATTTAAAATAATGGGGTTGTGTTTTTTCCCTTTTTTTGTGGTAAAGCTATTTATTTATTTATTGAAGTTTTGCTTCTGGTGCTTTTTTGGCTTCAGGAAATAATATGTTATTAGAAATGTGTTTGGTTATTACCACTCTCCTTTTTTCTTTATTTTTTTTCAAGCCGGCAACCATCAAGACCCATGCCATCATAGAGAGAACAGCAAACTTTGTGTGCCAGCAGGGCGCTCAGTTTGAGATAGTGCTGAAAGCCAAGCAGGCCAATAACTCCCAGTTTGACTTCCTCCGTTTTGACCATTACCTCAATCCCTATTACAAACACATCCTGCGGGCCATGAAGGAAGGTCGATACAACCTTGCCGCCACCAACAAGCCAGAGCAGCCACAGGGTGTGTAGTCAATAACTTTACTGCAATTCTGTGACATTATTTACATTTTCATGGCCACCAGTTTTTGCATCAAACACCTGTCAAAATGTATAAACAAAAGAAACTTTCATTCAATTCATTGGCATAAGGTTAAAATCTGTACATCTTTTTTTATGTTGCCTTTCTGTAGAATCCCAGTCAGACGATTCAGATGATGATTGTGACGGCAACTATCTTCATCCCAGCCTGTTTGCCCCCAAGAGAGAGAACTCTCGTCTGGAGGAGCTGATGAAGGTAATGACTAATATATTACACTGTGTAAAAGTTTTCCATTGCTTTGTTCCTGAGGTCGGGCAGTAAATGGTTATGGCTTCTTTTATTAAGTCAAATTGGATCGTAATTGCTGGAGTTTAGTAAGAAGAGCTTCCTAACGGGATGGATATTAGGTTGTTAAAGTAAAAAGAGTTTTCCTTGCAGCCTAATCATAAATGAACAGCAATGCAAGCATGTCTGTGAGAATAAATGGCCAGGGCTGCAGAGCACAGATATTATTTTGTGTATATTTAAACCGAGTTATACTTGACAATATTGCTCTTTTGCCCTTCTTTTCAAAGGATTCACTTCAACTCGGCTCTACATTATTACTTTTCATTCACTAAGACCCAATACAGGTTCACTCTACCCCAGTCCAACGTGCCTTTGTATTTTCTTTTGCAGATTAAAGCTAAATTAGCACTTTATCTTTTACCTTTTTACTGTCACCAATTGTGTTGCAGCCTTTATATTCACTTTCCTTTTAAATTGAAAATGTCTTACAAAATATAAATGTGTCTTATCTTGCAGCCATTACAAGTGATGGACCCAGACCACCCTCTGGCAGAGCTCGTACGAAAGGCAAAACTGGAAAGAAATGGTACTGCAGCAGTGGAGCCCAAACCAGAAGAAGTGGTCGAAACAGTTGCTCCAAGCGCACCAGTGCAGTACAGTGCAGACCGTGAGTTCTATATTTAGCACATGTATAAAGACTCTCTTTTGGATTATTCTTCTGTATTATTGTCTTTTTAGCCCCAAAATTGCTGTGATTTTTAACCCCATATAAAACATTTTTAGAACGTGAAGCACAATGAAACTAGTGTCTGGCTTTTTTTTTTTTTTTTGGCATTCATTATTCATTATCACACCACTCCACTCCTACGCAAGTTTCTAATCACAATTCTCCACTAATTAATTTTCTCTTGCAGTACATTTTTAAATGTGCTGTAAGTTTTTGAAATAACCTCATTTTAGTTGGTGACACTAAAGTATTCCATCTGTCCATTATTATTTATTCATCTCTGAAAGTGAAAGATATCCTTTGACCCAAATGTTGTTGTTGGTAAATTAACTGTAATTAAGCCAGTTGCTTAATACTGCTGATATTCAAATATGGACTGCTGTAATCCATGTATCTACATTTTGATTGCTCTTACAAAAATTCTAATTTTATTCATCCACAAAATACAAATACACTGGATCTTACCTTAAACTTCTAGCTTTGAGTTTACCATTAGACCCACTGCATCCCGTAGTTACCTCCGCCATCTTAAACACGCGTGAATACAATGCCAATATTTATTTGCATTACCTTTTTTACATTTTCTTTTATGCCTATTGGTTTTGTACTTCATCAATCTGACTGCCTGTCTCTCTAATCAGCCATTCAATCTCATTTTCTCTGTGGACATCCACTTACTCATTTCATGTCTTTATCTTAACTGTGACACATGTCAGCTTTGTAAGTGAGAGACCTGCATTGGTGTTTCATTTTCCTGACTTGAGAAAATTGGATGTGTCATTAATGTCAACCAGGAAAGTGACTTATGTTTTAATATCACGCAGCTTCCTGTTTGACAGTGCGTTTATTAGGCCCATATCCCTTTACTGCTTCATCTTCTTTCCCTTTTTTATATTCTGTCGTGTGTGAATTTATGTCAGTGTTCTTGAGCCAAATTGATTAAAAATCATAAATATAAAAGTTTATTATTTTTCTACTAACAGTATATTGCAAGTGTATATTTGGCACACCTTTTCTAAAGAATTGGATTTGAGGTCAGAATGTATTTTTGAACTATCTTAAAGACACTTAATCTAATTAGTTCACATGTGATTATTTATCTTATGTCATCCATCTTTTCAATTATTCAGACATCTTAACTAATGGCACCCAACTGTCACAGGATAAAAAATCAAGGTCACGACTCTTCTCCAAACAGCTTAAATACAATAGAGATATTTACAATAAACAATCTGATATTGCGTCTATACAAAACCTTTTACAGCATTATGGTTTGTGGACATTGTCATTATAGTACATAAAATATTTTAAAATTTATATATATATTTTATTTTTTGTTCTTGGCTCAAATGCATCATTAGTGATTTGTTAAAACAGTAATTTTATCATCCATACTGTAAATTACTGTAAATGTCCCAAAGCTGCCGGGATAGGCTCCAGTCACCCGCAACCGCTAACAGGAATTTCTGGTTTTAGTTCTATTTTTGGCATACTAAACTTCTAGGGCTTTTTAACAAGTTGGTAACAATTTTTGTGGCACCCCTAATTTTCATAGTTTTTCTTGTCATTGGGTGAAGAATATGCAGACTAGAATGTGCCTGAATATAGAGCTTACAAGTTTTTTATGCACTAATTCCCTGTTGGCTTGTTCCCAGCAGCAGTGTACTACGGCTACTACATGCTTCCAGATGGCACCTTCTGCTTAGCCCCGCCTCCACCAGGGATCGACGCCACATCGTACTACAACAGCATGCCTTCAGCTGCGGTGCCTCCTCCCACTTCTTCTGCTGGAGCTTTGCCAGAAATGACCACCACACCTAACCCCACTCAGAATGTTGCCATGGCGCCACCAGCTGTAGCCCCCGCCCCGGTCAACACTTTGAGTGCTTCTTCTGCCAGTATACCTGAAACTAGGTAAGAGAAAATGTCCTTTAGAGTGCTTGGTTACACCCCTTCTAGGACATCCCACCCTAAATTTTGAATGTTGGTGACTTTGTGTCACAAACATTCAACATATGCTATCATTTTTAACATTTGTTTGACTGACATAATTACGAATAAATCATCATTTTAGAATGAATACATTTTTTGTTCAATTGTTGCTCGTCATTGGGCAGTGCATTTGGCAAGCTAATATTTTTTTTGCAAACAGTGTTTGTCACTTTAATTTTTTGCTTCTTTGTATGAGTCGTAAATATCATATACAGTATGTTCACTGTACAAGTGCGGTATGCAATATTCATTTTCTTCATTCATTCATTTTCTACCGCTTTGTCCCATTAGGGGTCGCGGGTGACTGGAGCCTATCCCAGCAACTTTGGGCCTGAGGCGGGGTACACCCTGGACAGTGGCCAGTTAGTCGCAGGGCTCTAAAGTATTCCTATCTTTTAAGACACACGTGTCTAAAATGAATAAAATTAACTTAAGGAAAACAGGATTTGGTGATCCAGTCTAATAAATGAATAATAGGTTGATAAAATAACTTGTTCTAGACACATTAGTTTCACTAGAAGCAGTTCATTTGTGATCAAATCTAAATTGTAATTTCACATTTTTGCAATGTTGTCCGCCTCCACTGTATACTGTAATGTTGTGAATGTGGGGAACCATATGCCATATTATTATGAATTATGATTATTAGCCTCTACCTTAACTTTTTGGCATCTAGAATTATCTTTTAATTAAAAAAAAAAACAATATGTGAAAATGACTTAATGGGAATGAAAAAATGGTTTCTGAAAGTGTGTTTCTTAGGCTCTCTATTTGTGGTTTTCTTTACTGAATGAGTCTCAAAAATTGTCTTTTTTGTCTTCAAGAACTTTAAATGTCTCTCATTCCTTTCCCCAAAAGTCCCAGTTCAAAACCTGAAGTTCAAGTGTCTGCACCAGCCATGTCTGCCATCATCCCCCCGCCCCCTGACATCCAGCCTGTCATAGACAAACTAGCCGGGTATGTTGCCAGGAACGGGCTGAAGTTTGAAGCCAGTGTCCGTGCCAAGAATGATCCACGGTGAGTGTAATTTGTCACAAAATCAAATCCTGGTTTGAGGATCTCTTATCAGAAGCTTTTCCTCCACATACTAAAGAACATCTTAATCATATTTTGACATATCATTTATGAGTGTCCACATCTCATCTTTTAGTAACTGCTCTTGCCTCTGCCTGCTGTAGGTTTGACTTTCTGCAGCCTTGGCATCAGTACAACACCTATTACGAGTTCAAGAAGAATTACTTCATGCAGAAAGAAGAAAAAAGCTCAGCAGAGGTACTTTGAACTTTATATATAAATTGAACACGTCTCTATTCTCCATACATAACATCTGCGAATGACTGGAATATAATTACCCTGCAGCTTTCTGAGGTGAATGAGTGCTTTTTAATGAGAAAGGTCACTTCTGTTTGAATCAGATCTGGATTTTTCCTTTTGATTACATCCAACTGAACTGTGTTAAAGCTGCTTATTCTATTTGATTTGAATTAGAGCTATAGGCCCACTGGGACTTCTTTTAAGTTAATGCATGCTTTTATTTGTATTGTTAAATTGGATCACAATCAAATGAAATAATGGTAAATTCTGCTTTTGACCAGTTTCCAGGTTTTTTTTTAGTTTTTTTTATGAAAGGAAAACGCAGGGAACTTAAATTTGTTGCCAATGCCTTGAAGCTTCATGGTCAGTTCTGTCATAAGTCTCCTGTAGGCTTGTAATTAAAGGTTTTTGCACCCTTGTCATCTTTTGATGCTTGTAATTATAAAACCACGCTCCATAGTAGTTTTCTCTGTTCACCATAGAGAGAAAGGCTGTCACATTAGTTTGCAAACACAAAGCTTGATGTACCTCTATAAACATATGCATACGTTTATTTAAAGTTTGTTGAGCCTGCTTTGTCACCGTGGGCGAGAAGGAATTAAACGTGATTGAAAAAAGTTCCACCAAGAGCCATTTGTCATCTGACGAATCAAATCCATTAGCTTGTCAGAGTGTGGAGAAGTGTGGCTCATTACGATAGAGCTCAGGCTGCACCAACCAGCAGCAGCTCGGCTTTTCTATCACAAAAAGACCGTTTTGTGATTTTTGGTAATGGAATGCTGGTATTTTCACTCTCAGCCAGTGATATCGTTTATAATTTTATATTTAATGAAAACAGTGAATATGGGCAGCGTAATCTGTCAAAGAAGACAGTAGCAAGGTGTTCTATATTATTCCAAGTAAAACTGCTCTGAATAGTGTAATTTTCCTTTGAGTGGCTGTTATTAGTATAGAAAAGTTTGCAATACAAATATGTGTATCTTTTGGCCTAAATAAACATTATGATAACTTCAAGAATTAGATGAAGTGAAATATAAAACAGAATAGCACAAACAATTCAGCATGCTTTAAAAATAAAAAATAAAAAGGCTCATGTGGAATAAACGGCACATCTTCATTTTCTTTGCTTGTCAGATTATCCCGAGTCAATTGAACACATGAAACATTAGATGCTATGTTTAGCTCTGGCCTATATTGGCAGTGAGTTGAATGTTAATAAATCTAAACAAAAAGATTTTGTGTGCTTTACGGATTGTATTTAGTGTATGTATTGTTCAATTTTGGTAGCCTTTTTAGTATTACCTCAGTTTGAACCTTTGCCCTGCAGAGTACTGTTATAAAATAGCAACGATTGCCATTCAGAACTCAGCTGTTTTTCAGTGTTTTGTAGGGTTGAGTCAGCATCTCAATGTCTGAACTTTGACGTTTTTCTTTTACACGTGTCATAGTCTGTGGGGCGCTGTAATGACTGTTGAAAGAAGAGCTCAGTTACAGCTGAGTGACAGGAAGTAGTCTTTGAAGCATTATTCAAACCTAGTTAAATGTCTCTCCTGAGGTTTGGTTTTCCCCTGTAGCACTATCAGGACAGCTTTTGCCTTGTTTGATATTTTAGATTGTGCCTTGAAGCATTTTACAGGTTTGCTTGTGTTACACTAAGTTTTGCGGTTTATCTGCTTTTTTGAGTGTCAAAGTATTAGTGTCAAATAGTGAAACTAATGCACAAGTGGGATCTCTTGGAACAAAGATAACATCATAGAACAGAGCATTATAAGATTTCAGAAATGTAACAAAGAATTGATAGTTGCAGAATGTGAAATTTTAATAACCTGAATATGTTTTTACTGTTTTCAAATCGGCATGTATTATCTGCTGCTGAAAATTAATGCAGCTAGTTCTTTACAAATATAACTGATTGGTTCCGTTGCCATTTTTCTTTGCATTCAATCAAAATCAGTGCCTCCTTATGGCTTCCTTTAAAACCTCTCCATCAACACATGTTTTTGTACCTGTAAATCATCATAACTGTGTGTCATTTTATTGAATCTCATCATCAGTACCATCTGTGGGAGGGTTTTTTTTTGTGCTTGTTTTTACTTTTAAGAGCAAACTACAGAGTTAGACGTTCCATCTACAAACATCTTGTTGTTTTTTTTATGATGTGAATGGGGAATTGATCCAAATGATTTTGTCTTTATGGTTTCTCCATTTTGTCTTCCTCTAGAGAGGCGCAGGAGACAACAGTGATGAGCTTCAATCAGACAAGTCACTGCAGGATTCTAAGTTGAACAAAGGTAGGGAGTGTATACAAGCAGAAATGCAAAGAAGTACCTTTTCAAAGTTCAGACACTTTGTAAGTCAGATGCAAATGTTTGAGGTAAATAAATCTGTTTGTATTTGTGAGCATGCTTAAGTTTGCGTTACTGAGGTGAGGTAGAAGTTCATGTTTATGTGCAGTCTTGTTTGAGTCTTTTGTTTTCTATGCTTAAAATTGTCTTTGGTTGTGTCAGATTTGAAATATGTATGAGATATATCCTACCTGCCACGATTCTTACCAGCACTCTTAAACAAACAACAAAGTGTCCCAAATAAGTGTGATCTTTTGGTTGGTGCGGTAAATCTCTGCATTTTACAGCTCTCGCTTTGTAAATTTAAACATTGCTTTAATTTTCCATGTGCTGTTAAATGGGAGCAGATTTTTTCACTTTAAATAGTGAGTCTGTTGCAGCTTTCTAAATTAAAAGTTCAAAAAGCTGAATCATCACTGGAAACAAACATGTATACCGTTTACTGCAGCTTTATGTGGCTTTAATTAAACCTTTGTCAAAAACAAGTAAACACCATCAAAAACCTTTACTATAATCTTTACCTTAATCTCCGCAAGTAAAACAAAAACAGTCTTATGTGTCGTCTCGCTGTTTATCTGTTGGTTATTGATTTCAAATAATCCTTCTTGCTCTTTCTCCATGTTTTTTCATGGCATCATTTTTGCATCAGAATTCCACATGCATTTGAACTAACTTGCCTGTGCACTTTATAGGATTTGATGATCTCCCACAAACTGCAATATCTAAAAGTATTCCATTTTTGTCTTGGTGCTAAAACCAACGTGTTTTCATTCTTAATTTCTGTTTCTGTGTAACTAATTGCTCTGTAGAGTTTGCACTTCATTTTTAACCTTTTTATTCTGGTGTTAACAGACCCATTTTCTGTGTTTTTTACAGCCGCATTTGCACCAATCAGTTTTGCCATCAGAGCAAAGGAAAATGACATGCTTCCACTGGAGAAGAACAGAGTGCGTCTAGACGATGATTCAGATGAGGACAAGGTCTAATTGAAATGCACTCATACAGTTATTACTCTACCTTCCTGCTAATATTCTCCATGGAGGGTGCTTTCATAACTTTTTGAATAACATGAGTGAACTATTATACCTGTGTTGATAGTTGGGAATGGAGGAAGAAGGCGCAGTAGCGATGCTGGTGGGAGCGGAGATGCTGGAGAAGGAACTTGTCCCAGTTAGTGCCACAGAAGACAAAAAGCCCACACTTAGCTTGGAGGAGCTGGAGGCTAAACAAGGTAGTGTTACATTAAAACATTTATAACATGAAATATGCATTCAGAAATATCTGTGTGTGTTGTTTTTAGTGTGCCTTACTGACTAACTTCTCTTGACTTTCATTTCTCGATAGGTTAGATTTAAATTATTCTATGAGGGAGGAGATTCATGGTTTTTAATTTGAATCATATTTTTATCACTTACCAACCCTTTTTAGTAAAAGTAAAAGAAACATTTTGGGATAGAAGACAATTTAAATGAGCATTTATAACAATAACAGTCAAGTATAACGGTCTAATCAATAATATCTAAGATGAATATTAGACGGACATTAATATCACTAAACGTGCTTTTTATTGAGACACAACACTCTTGTTTATCAGCGCATGTCTTTTAATAAGTTGACACAAAGTGACAGAAAAAAATATAAAGATCAAAAATTGTATGTTTTCCAGCTCAAGGTTCTTTTTTGCCTTTCCTCTGTTGTTTCTGGATTTGAGCTTTCAGTCCCTTTCTATCACTGTTTTTATCTGACTGAATTCTAATGAACCCCAGAGTCCAATTGTGGTTGCGACAGGTCTTATTTCTGTCCTGCTGTCCGAACCACATGCCGTCTGTTGTTGTTTTTTGTTCTTTCTTCTCTTTGTTGCCACCGGATGCAGGTGTGCCACAACTGAATGTTGATCTCAACACATGTGGCAAGGTGCTAACGAGACATTTCTGTCACAAGCTAAGCTTTTACTTTCAGAGAGGGAGGGAAAATTGTGCAGTAAGGCTGAATTACATATTTTCTCATCCATGTGTAACCTTTAGAAAGAAATCAGCAATATGGTATTATAAATTATATCTATATAAGGAAACCTATTCACATTCTGTCTGTCGAGCTGTTCATCAGACTTTCCATAAACAAAAAAATCATGTGTGTGTTTGACAACAGTGCTACAACTGTATTCCTCAATAAGTCAGAATAAAACTTTTGCACTAAATATACTCGTATTAGAATGTGGCCATTTATAGACAATTGTGTTTAGGAATAAGGAAACTTTATTAGGGTGGTTGTAATTTCTATGACTAAGAACTACAACCATTTGGAAATCAAATACACTGTCAGGGGGCGGCAGTAGCTCAGTGGGTAGAGTGGCCATCCTTCGACCGGCGAGTGGGTGGTTAGATTCCCGCTCGAAACATCCCAAAACATCATAACATTTCGCTCTCCCCCACTAACTGTTGTTGTGTCCTTGGGCAAGACACTTAACCCACCTTGCCTTCAGTGGTGTCAACTGTAACACTAAAGCGCTTTGAGTACCTTTTAGGCGGAAAAGCGCTATATAAATAACAAAAAAAAAAATTCTGTTTGCCTAGGAAAGCATAACATACTCTTTTCTATTTAGGGTCTATTTTAAGTTAAAGAATTTATCCCATTTAACTGGAAATTAATCATGTTTATTACAATATAGTGACAACTTCATACTATGATATTTTTTCTCAAGGTTATCTTAATGTCCAATGCCTACTTGCATACACCCTGCTGTATTTTAGTAACATTATGAACTTTTCTTACCAATGTTGCCAAGTTCTTTCTCATTTACCTGCCAGTAGTTCAGCCAAAAGCCCTGAACATGGTGCAGACGTACAGAGCCGATTTCAGCATTCCTTTCAATCTTTGATAATTTAGCAATATCCTTGGTTCAAAACCCCAACTCTTGAATGTGAAGAAAGAGCGACGGCTCAAGACAAATGTGCTACATCTCTGCATCAGAGGTGCTGACAGGTCCCGTTAGGTCCAGCAGCACAGTGTAAGGCTCTTCCTCGGAGCTGACGGACAGCAGGAGAAAGAGGCTGGAAAATCCTAATAAATAGCCGAGTGAATTGGCTTTGCAAAGTGGCTGTCAGTCAGGAACGCCTTACTCGATCAGATAGCAGGAGAATCAGTGGCAGCCCAGCGCTAATCTGTATTGACGGGTTTGAAAACAGCCACACACTAAATGCAGTTTCCAGTGATAAGGAGATGAGTGGTTCGAACAGCAAGCCTTTTACAGCCTCCATGGTTCACAGTGTGCAGTATAGCAATAGTTTGCTTCTCCATCTTATTCCTTTGTTTTTTTTATAATCCTGTACCACTATTTTCAAAACTTAACAGCCACATCTTGAAACCCCAAAATGCAACAAACATGGCGGTGCCAGACTTTTTTTTTGTCCCTCTAACTACTTCTCTTCTGTGTTGCCCACTTATCTTGCTGCCTTAGCCAAGCAGAAACTGGAGGATCGACTGGCAGCTGCAGCCCGAGAGAAGCTGGCCCAGGCTTCTAAGGAGTCGAAGGAGAAACAGTTACAGGCAGAGAGAAAGAGGAAGGCGGCACTCTTCCTACAGACACTGCGTGGCCCCGTTTCTGGAGAGCCAGAGGCGAAGAGAGCCGAGCTAGACCCAGCTGCCCAGTATGAGGTAAATGACAAACTTGGATATTTAGCCTTGTCTATTTGAATTGCACTTAAAGGCATTGTTAAGTTGAAAACCTCAGAGTTGACATTGATATGTAAAGAATTAGTTTTGAATGGAACGGAAGGATGTAATTCTGTAAGTGAAAAGTACTATAATGGTTCAAAATGATTGTTAATGGACTTACTGCTTTTCATGTAATTTTACCGCTTTTATGCAGGAGTTGAAGTTCAATGGCATATCAAACAGTTTAAATGAAACGCTTAACAGTAATATGCATCAATACCAAAAACATTATTCTATTTGAAACCAATCAGAGCCATTATTTTCTACAGGCGCTCTTTACTGTGAGAGCAAAATAATGAAAGGATAAATTATCATTTGTAAAGTTTGGTGCTTTGAAAGTCCTTTGTCCTATAAAGCAGGTACAAACTCTTTGTAGTGTAAACTAGATGGCCTGCGGTCATTTGATGTGTAGATTGCCTATCCATTTGATGGATGTTTAATGTCAGCGCCTCATGTGGGCTCGACAGATATGCAGTACTCTGGCCTATCTCCTTTTGGGCCAGGTGGCTACTGTCACTGTTGAGCCAGTTCTGTCACTCTGCTCTCTGATGGTAGTCTGACTTTTGTTGTGACCATCTGAGTGTTCATATCCTAGAATCTATACCAGAGTTCAAGCTAATAGACAATAAAGGAGTATGCGTTACAGAATTGCCTAAAATCTATTAAAATCTGTTGAATTTAAATGTTTTGTTGTGCTTGACAATGGCCAAGTGTCTGGCTAGGGCTGCACGATATTAAAAAAAAATGTATGTAAATATTAGATTGAATACAAACTAGCAATGTTGGATTTTTTTTCCTTCTGTATCTGTACTTTTACTGTTTTTACAAATGTTTGGAACCTGTGCTTCCTCATCAAAGACTGTTAAAACAAGATTTACCCAATAAGATTAGCATGCACTTGATTTAGAAATAAAACAGTTCTTTTGACACTTGAATGGCCTAATTGTTCATTCTCAGACCCGTTCCTGTGGAGTAGAATGAGCCTTTAGAGGTTTGGAGACAGGTGAATGCTGATGCCACGTCTTTGTCGAGTTTACAAAACGAGCTGACTTGATCTTTTTATGTAGGTTTGTGCTGTTTGTCATCGTGCCCATCATGTTTATGTGACAGCAGTGGAGCACCTAGTGTAAGCTGTCAGGAGGAAACACAACCCGCTGAATAAGCTCCACAGCCATAAGCTACTTCTTGCTGTGCTTTGATTTTGAGGCTGTTCTTTGGCTTAACATGCCAGTCTTGTATCATAAATATATAGTTTCTCTCTTTGGATCATTGCTCCAGTGTCATTCAACAGAACAGAACTACGTATTGTTTGAATATTTATTTGTTACGGTGTAGCTTTTAATAACACGGCATCTTTGCCTTTCCACCTTTTGCAAATAGAGGTATCTCTCTTTTTTTTCTTCTCATGTTTTTCCTTTTGCACTATTCATTCATTCTATCCATTTCAGTTGGGATTTAAATAAAAACTATTGTCCACATATTAAGCTTTAAATTTCATTACATACAGTATTCTTCTTCTTCTCCTAGGTCTGAAACTCAGTATTGTTACTTTTTTCACTGGCCAAACTGGTATCTCAGCTGAGCAGACGTAAAAGGGCAGACATTTTCTCCATCTGGAGTTGGGATAAGCTTTTTATATGTCAAGTCCTAATTAACCTGAAATGTTCCCATGATTCAGTATCTCCCATTTAACACATACACCAGAGAATAAGCAAGAAAACTGGATTTTTTTCTGTGCGTCCACCTTTTATTTAGGTTCAGTATTTTTCTGTACATTGAAATTGAGAGATTGAGCATCTAATTGTATGTGGTTGAAGCAAGATGGCAAATGAAGGCCTAAAAAAACTACCTTTATTTCTGTATGAATTTAATTTTCTTGAATTAAAACACATTGATCCTATTAATCTTAATGCTGGCAAATAAATGATACAATTTTCTGGGTCGTATGTGCATCTATATGTAACATGGGTGGGCCTAGAAGGAACTAGAGATGTAACCTTTGGTAATAAAATCTGACTTTGTAATAATTTAGTGTCACGTTTAATCCACTGATGGAGTCAAAGCATCTTTTCAGAGTGACTCCAGCGGCAGTTCAATCTAATGTGAGCAGACAGAGCCACACTGGGCCAATTAGAGGCACTTTGCTGCTGACACTTACAACTCTGTGTGTAACCAGGGAATGCATTTTGTTGTGTAATCTGAAGATCTCAGATTCAGTAGTTATTCAGTGGCTCTTTTTCTATTTCTTCATTTTCTTTTTGTATTAAGGCTTATTTGTAGGCGCAGTACAACAATGCAATAACTGTGCATCCCTCATTAGGTGACATGTAATATCACATCATGAGGGATGCACACTTATTGAATATGTAAAGTGGACAAAATGCACAGAAAGACTGCATGGTAGGGTCACACACAAGACTGATGGTTGTCTATAGCCTCTTATATGATGTTTTGTAATGATGCAGTTTCAAAAAGGCGACCGTTAATAGTGAAAACAACATTGTGTGTTGAATGTGTTGCTCTGATTGGATAGATCTATTGGTGGCTCATCCAAGGTATTCATCTAAGAACTTGCCCTTTTGCAAACACTTTCTGTGAAAAGATAGTTCTGTGGAACAGTTTCTCTTACCCAAATCCTGTTTCAGTTAAGCATGTGCCTCATTTGTGCTACTCCAGCTATAAAGTAAAATATTGAGCCAATGTCCCCTTTCATGCTACAACCGAGCGTTCCTTTAAAAAGGGAAACGGTGAATAGGTGGGTTAGATCAACTGCAGAAGGATTAAAAACAAGCTGAGCAGCTACAATTACTGTTGAATCATGTTCTAGGTCAAAAAGTCAGAGAAGGATGATTGCCAAGCTTAGTTTTTAGAAATGAAACGGTGAAGTTGTAAGATTGTGAGTGGAAAGCATTTAGCAGCTAAGATACAGTATATTATTCGCATTGTATTGAAATGAAAGTCCACCAGTCTGCTCATGGTTGATAATAATTCACTTTAGAATAAACAAATACATTGATTTTGGTTAAGTTTCTGTTGTATTGTCAAGTGCACTTAAGACCTTTAAAGTAAATGCATCTATAGGGAATACTTCTGTTTCATAAATGCAAGTTTAATCGTTCAACCTCTGCAACACTGGTCAAGACCATTGAGTGGGCAGTTGCTCACATTTATAGTCTAGAATAGATGTACAAAGCAAGTGGTCATGTGGGAAATCTCTCATTGTATCTAATGTCAAAGAGCAAGACTTGACTTTTGGATCAATTGATTACTTTCTTTTAGGTCTACATCCATTCATAATGCTTGAGCTGAGGTTTGCCCCTCGTGGGTTACCTTTGTCCACAGATGCAGGAAGCTCTTTCCATTCTGTCCGACCAGCTGCCCCTGCACATGTCATCGATGTCACCTGCCTACGCTGTGGATCAGAGGTCTCTCATGGAGGGCCACGGAGCCTATCGCAGCAGGGAGACTCCATCTTCATCATACTCTACCTCCAGAGGATCAGACAGGGACCGGGACAAAGGGAGGGACAAAGACAAAAAGAAGAAGAAACACAAAAGGAGGTCAAGATCCAGGTCAAAGTCAAAGTCAAAGTCTCGACACTCTCTTCCCAGCGCCTACAGGAGGGGCCACAGATCTCGGTAAGACCCCAGGGACCATGTGACCTTTTTCATTAACTGAGTTGCAAAGTATCATGATGCGTTTTGACTTTATCAGTATTCCCTTTAGTATTGAAACCCTTTTATGCCATTCAGTGGGTTTCCATATTTGTTTATTGACGTCAAGTGCTGGAGGTATAGAATGTCCTATTGAGCAGTTCTTATGTGATATTTCAAAATGCAAATAGTGTACTTTTTTGAGTTTATACATAACACTAAACATATTGTTATATTTAACTGTTACAATTGTTTTTGTAATTGTATTTATTACTTAGAAAACCCGAATGACACCTTCCAAAAAAACATTGTTGCATCCAAAGATTTATCACCAACACGTTTGTTGTAAAAAAAAAAAAAAAAAAAAAAAAACTACATGCAAACTACTGCCATCATGTGTTTATGAAGTGTTCCCCCACTGCATATTACTTATTATTACAGACAACATAAAGCATTGTTTAAACGCCTCACGAGATAATCTAAATGCTACAGCTCTCTGATAAAGAGGCAGACATTTTGCTCAGTACAGCTGAGCTAAAGGCATTAGACAGGTAATCTGACAGGCTGGGAACAGAATGATTAATAACCCTTTGATTTATAACCCTCTACTTCTACAACCTGAGCACACAGGGCACTGTGCTCAGATGAAAAATAAATTAATAGCAAATAATTTGACGCTCCACTTCCTTCAAATTCTCCTGCCTTCTTTCCCTTCTTCTTAAGGAGAAAGACATAAATATTCCTAGAGACAATGGGGCCAATCGAAGGAAACGAGGAATTAGCACTGAACATCAGTAAAGAGACTTATATTTAAAGTTAATGAGAAAAGTGACTAAATGAAGGGTGCAATGGAAAAGATTAAACTACAAATTACTTACTTTTACCTTTGCCTTTCATCTGTATTTAAATTATAATGTATTTACCACCACAGCACAGGCTGACATTAATTCTGCTTTCAGTGTTTGCAGGAAAAAGAGCTATAACTTCCTTTTCTGTCTGGTGCTTAAATTTCTGTAAATAACAGCTGTGCAGTTAGTTTGGGAGTTCATTTAGCGCTAACCTTTCGATGGAAGGAATTCTGAGGGATAACTTAATGTCTTTAAAAAAACATATTTAATCATGCTTGTTTTTTCAGGATAGCTAACTATTTGCATATTAACAGCTTATGTGATATTTTTCCACCGTTCTGCATTTGATACATATTTGTATATGTATCACGATTGAATGACTTCACATCTTCATTTAGATGCAGATATCTAAGTTCTATAGTTGATTGGCGGTTACTAAATGATGGAGCTAAACACTAAAAGACATTTTATGCTACAACATTTCACACAACAATATAAATATAGTTTATATATTTACATTGTTTCGAGAAGAGAAAATCTAAATGGCTGTGTTTTCTCAAATGAAGCTTGTCTTGGTCATATTACAAGTAGACTAACGTACTTTTTAAATTAACTAGTTTTTTTTTTTAGAGTAAAAAGCTATTGGCAACAATTATTTAAATTTTTAGATTATTGTGTCCTGTGGCTTTTGCCTCATTAATTATATTCTGTATTTTCATTTAACACATTGGTGTTTTTGTAAATCTTTAAAATGGAGAAAGCCGGTGCAGCTCTTCAAATTGTAAGTATTTAGAAAGGGAGAACTACAATGCAATATCTTTTTACTTTTGAACTTTGTCTCAGCTGCTTGACTATGTAAAAGCACCAAACTATTGAATCATCAGTCCAATCTTTTAATCATCCCTTTTACTGTTTGACTTTTTTTCCCATTTTTGTCTTTGATCATCTATTCACATTAATTAGCTCCTCCCGATATCTTCTTGCTATGTTTTCATCTTCTGTCCCGCTGTCTGGCCAGATCACGCTCCTACTCCCCGGGGAGACGGAGCAGGCGGGGTCCCTCGTCCGAGAGGAGACATGACGACAGAGAGCGGGAGCGCTATCATCACAGCAGCAGCTCCAGCAGGCCCAGAGGCCATTCTAAGTCCAGGTAAGCACCACGCAAAGGGGAAGAAAACCAAAAGGCCTCACACACGGCGCTGCTTATTCCATCACTAAAAAACTGATTAGCACTTCTGACAAAAAACGGCTCTGTTACATATTCAAACTTGTTTTTTTAAAATGATGAAAGAGAATATATTTCTTCCTAAACTGCGGCTTCTCTGTCCGACCAAAAAAAGGTCAAACACTTAGAGGTCAGAAGTGTACGCAGCTTGGGCACGTGCTGTTAAGCTCAGATCTTTGCAATTTTAGTCATTTTTAAGCAAATACATTTTTCCACATTTTATGTATTGTGCATTTAAGATTGCACCTGGCCACCTCTTTTGAAATTGATATTAGGCTACTTGTGAATTATTGAACTTGCTGTTTTCATTGGGAGCAGTTTTATGCACAGGCTTACTTTAGAAAGCAGTGTCATGACAAATATCAGTATAAACCAAATCCTTGTTTCATGGCTACATACAGCATGGCTCTTCACTTGGTAGAGTTCATAAGATATATATATACTCGGGAGACCTGGGTCCGATTCTGGCCCAGGTCATTTGATCAGTGTCACTCCCCTTTCTCTCTCTCACCCTGTTTCTTGTCTGTCTACTATCCCATTAAATAAAAGCAAAAAAAATAAATTATCTCTGCTGTTAATCACATGACAGGTCTCCGTCTGAAAAAAGGAGGGCTCCATTTTCATCCTCGGGACATGTGCAGGCGGCAAGTTCATCTCTGTCTCCATACTCTTCACCCAGAGGAATATCACCAGCTGCTAGCCCCGCCTCCAGCCTTGGCCACTCCAGGTACATCTCAACAAACCTGTCCGTCATTCTACTACAGACCCATTTAACACTTCCAATGGTCAGACTCGTCGGATTAATACACTTTTTGGACAAACTAAGCTTTTTGAAATAATTAATTGAACAGTCTGGTCCTGACGCATCTTTTCTCGTCTGAATAAAGCTTTGACAAAAAGATAAAAAAGAAAGGCGGCTTTATACTTGTGAAATAAAATATCAGATGTAACAGCATCATTTGAATTTATAACATGACCTTTTGATTTCCCGTCTGAGTACTGTCTGCTCAGTGTCCATTAGCTCCATGAATGAAAGTGTAAATGCTTTGAGGCAATGTCAACCCACTGTTTAACCACTAAACTGTCTCCTCTGTCAAAAAATACATTTGTGTACCACTGTGGCTAAGGCCTTCTGAAGACATTTTTCCATTTCATATCAGAAGGTTTGTGTAGTAAATAATTTTTGGAGTCAGTGTAGCATTAACTTTGTGTTGTGTGCAAAACCAAAACAAGCTATTTACAGAGTAATTCCACAGAGAGTGAGCAGCAAAGAGAAGCAGTAGAGTTTGTCATCGATTGAGCAAAGCACACAAGGACGAAGTAAACTGTTAACACGCTGACAGACAGCAGGTGTGAGGAAAAGGAACATGCAGCAGCAACAGCAGATGTCAATACAACACTTGTTAATGCAGCCTGAAAACATGTATCAAACATTTATATTCTTCAATGTCACATGGCCCTGGATAATGTCTCTCACAAGGGCACACGGGGAAAGTAGTCTGTGTTCTTTTTAAATCTGATTCTGAAATGTGACTGTCTTTATCGTCAGCCATTACGTAAAAGAAGGACAATGCCACTAACACAAGGGGCTCAGGGGTAGAGCGGTTCCATTCCCGCTCTCCTCAGACATTTAACCCTTTTTGCCTCCAGTGTCTCTGTCTGCCCCAGGGCAGCTGTGGCTGCAGATGTAGCTTACCACCACCAGTGTGTGACTGTGGAGTGAGTGAATGACTAATGTGAGTGCTTTGAGTGCGTTGGTATAAATCAAATGCATCATTATTATTATTAACATTAATTAATCAAAAAATAACATTGAGAAGGACATCATTTTGCTCTTGCTGATTCTTCATGGTGTTATATTTACAATTCATTGATTAGAAGACGAATATTTAAAGATATTTACTATTGTTTATGAACCAAAATCAAAAGGACATCTTAAATAAATGATGAGATTGATTTAAGGTAATATCTCCCACTAAATGTTGGTGATCAACTAAATTTTGTTTGTCCAAACGTCTCCAGAGATTAGCTTTTTAAGTCAGAGCACTAAATTAAAATCACTACTGGTGCATTATCATTTAAAATTAAGATATTTTAAAGAATATTAAGCACCTTGTGTGTGTTTTGTGTTTCTTTTAAAAAGTGTCATTCCACCTTAAACATTATTGATTGACAGTATCACTAAATAAACATAAACAGTGCACATTAGGATTTTATAAATTAAAAATTCTTCTTGTTCAAGCAAGGCCAAACCGACAAACTGGATAATTGTTTTAAAGCCTGAAGTAATGTTGTTTCACTGGTGCAATTATCTAAGCAGCTAAACAAGGCGACATTCGGAGGAGATTGGCTTGTTCTGCACAGTTTTGTGTTTCCAATACAGGTGTGACGTTTTTAGGGCCTTTTTCCAGTGTTGATGCCCTGGTGAGAAATGGTCATGAATGGAAATGTCACCTGTTGAATTTAATTAACTCAGACTTTTCTGCACTTCTCTTGTTACAATCCCTTATTACAAAATGTCAAACAGGATGCACAGAGCCCCACCCAGCTGCAGCTAAAGCCTGTGTTTGTGACTCTGTGCATCATTATCTCCCTTGGCTACGTTAAACCTTAGTTTGTGGTAGTTTAAAACTGGTACATACAATAATAGTGTAAAATTCAACAGTAATATAAGTTATATGTTCATCAGTGGTTGTATTTACCTCATACTAAGACCTGCTACCATCAGATAATCTTTGGGTTGCGTTTACACAAAAATCTTAAAATTCAGTGTGTCCTGAACTATTTCACGCATCTTAGCGTTTACAGGTCATATTTTTTCTCTCTGTTTCTCCTTTCTTATGTCTTCCGTTGTTCTCAATGCCTGTCCAGCTTTGAACATTTCAGAAGATTTTATAAATATTGTATAGGTTCTCATATTCCGGATAACAGGATGTATTTTTTTTTCTCTCTTGCTTACTTTGTCTCTCTCCGTCTTCTTTCTCAACAGGGATGGCTCTCAGGAGAAAGACAAGGCTGTGTCCTCCTCCATAGTATCTTCTGTTCAGTCCAAAATAACTCAGGTATTGTTCTTTGCTCTTATCCCAAATGGCTTTGCTTCCTAAAAGCCAAATAAAAGTGCCCAGGGCTGTTCTGTTATTGAATAAAGAGGGAAACTTTAGTTTTAAAACTTTCTAAAACAATTGTAGTTAGGACCACGCCAACAAAGTCCAAGTCATGTTGAATCAAAAACCAAGACCAGTGCTGGATACAGGGCAGAGATAGCATTTGTTGCAGCTGTCATAAAAGTCACACCACATGAGAACTGTTCATTGTTCACTATGTCCAAGGACAGGACACAATGCATTAAAACACTTTATAAGGAACTACATCCAAAAGACAAACAGCCAAGAAAAGCAGCAACATTTTCCCTTATTTATGAGGAAAAAAAAACACTAAACTAGACTTTTTAGAGTTGGCAAAAAACATGGCCGCCTCATGTATGTTTAACAGTCAATATTCTAGCAATGGACTGCTTGTTGTTTACCATGACCAACACATGTAATTTCTGCATAGCACCCCCTGATACACTCTTGTGTAATATCTGTGTCTACAATCGCAACATGCATTTTAGTTTTTGATGAGGAAGCATAAGTCCTAAAGAATTTGTCTATGATCCTTGGTTTTCCGTGTGGTGTTATTTGGTGTTCAGTATAAGTCAACGTAGTCCTAAGCATCCAGGGATTTGTAGCTTCTAAAATCTAGACTTTTGGTGAAGCTTGTAAATTAACAACCACTCTTCACATTCACCGACAGCACATTAATGCAGTCGGTTGGCTGCTATTTGCCAAAAATAGTTAATTGCAGTCTGCTTAACTTGATTTATGAAATGTGCATGCAGCTCATGCTTACAAAAAGGGTCTATGCCTGGGTGAACTAAAATGTAACATGTTTTCCACCACTACTTCTGTGAAAGGAAAGCGTGAGAAACTGGATTATTTTTTCATAAATGTACACTTGGTATGCTCTCCTGGTGGACAAAAAACATACATTTTAATCATGTTTCTGCAGGTAAATACGACCTTGTCAGTCCATTTGGAAATTGTGAAATAGTAGAAAAACCCTTTGGGCTTTTCATTTAGCTCTGAAAAACTGCAGGAATATTTTCTTTTTTTTTTTTTTTTTGTCTGTGCACCTCCCAGTTTACAACATTTAATTGATCCCCACTGCTTTCAGAAACACTCTAGTCAACTGCTCACATACAGTAAACAGAATCTGATGGAAAGCACATTCATTAAACCTGTCTTTGGATGAAGGACTTGTTAAAGTGTCTTTTGAAAGGCAGCGCTCATGCTCGTTGTTAAAGAGCCAAACTTTCTTCGTTCTTAAGAGCAATCGGCAGCACTGAGCGATACGCTGGGCTCAATCACTTATAATGAGGACAACTATCTCGCACTGTGTTCTTTTGCCTCTTTTCTGCTCTAATTATACCGTTTGTACGTACACACACAGCGGAGTCACTAAGTGTGAGCCTGTGATTTACCGATTATGGGCATAATGTTGACTGTAATTAAATACTGCTTAAAGACATCTATCAAAAATAAAGACTTCTTATTTCTCTTCTTTGCATTATCAGTCTCTGCCAATGGGTCATTAATTTTCTCTGATTTATTCTCCTGATGCTGAGGCCCCAAAGACAAAGCAAACTTGAATATGCGTTATCAGTCTAGTAAACAATAGGATATTGGGCATTATTAGAAAATGATCTTATGTTAATTAAGTTGCTTTTTTCAGAGTTGAAACCCTTGTAAATGCTTAATGTTAATATTGTGTTTGCAAACAGCTTGAAATGGTAATATGCCTGGTTCAGAACAAATCAATCTATATATATATTTTATTTTTATTAGATGGTGGAATAATGAAATATAGAATGTCTATAAAAGTTAATTGACTATTAAATGTGTTGATTTTGACAGTAATTCGAATAAGCCATTAAAACTTGTCACAATCAGGTTTCATACAGTCATGAGTTTTATTTTGGGAAATTTTAGTTATGGAAAATTAAAATTTAAGAATTTCATGTTTTGGTCATGGATTTGTATTTTTTTATTTTTTTTTATTTTTTTGTTAAATAATTTGAACAGTTTGCTTACTGCACTCATTTTATTGCTTTACTGCTTTATATTTTAATTTAAGGAGAGACCTTAATTTTGAAATACCAAAATATTAATGATAAGTGCGCTGATATAAATTAGACAGACATCAAAAATAATAATAAAATAATGGAAAGTATATGAACCGTACACAACTTACTTCTGAAATATTTAAATTGTTAGCTTCTGTGACATGTTTTCAAGCTATAGTTTTCATATAAGTGGTCTGCATTTAAACATTTCTTAATAATCTCGATGTATAAATTAACTTTAATATACAGTATGTCCCAAATTATCTTACTCAAATATTTTTTACAAAGTGACAAACATGACCTTCTCCAGCTTTAACTCCCACATAACTTTATTTGTTTAATACTGTGGGAGTAGAATATGTGTCTAAGTTTTAAATTGAAATCCAGTAGTGAACTCGGAGAGTAGGCACAAGTCCAAAAAGCCTTGGGACTAAAGCTAATGGGGGTCAATTGAGTGTGAATGAAGTTAGTTTGTGGATAGTAGTAGAACTTTAACTGTGATATTAGATTTTGAAGCTATTCGCCGCAATGGCAATGCTCCACAGTTTGAGTTGTTGCTAAGATTGAGACAGTTTGTTTCTCAATCAGTGTCTTGTGTTTACTGCTCTGATTTTACACTTAAACCAAAAACTCATCGGCAGATTCAGCTTTCATCAATAAAAACATCTCACTCCCGTCACGTGAGACATAGGAACGAGAGCTGTAGGATGAAAATATGTTCTCGCCGCTGCCGCCTGCACAGATTTTCCAGCAGTAACTACTTGTACCCCATCTGTGATGTTTTACAAACACATCTTAAATAATTCAGCACATCCTCATCTGCCTAATGGTCTCGTGTTCCCTGAAGGTCCCGCTCTCTGCTCGCCTCTTCCCTTTTCAGCTTTGCCTTCTGTTTGTCTTTGTCTTGTGTCTTCTTTGTTCCTGTTCTCCATTTATTGTTTGATAGATACTTGCTGCCGTCTGAGTGCTTTTGAAAAGTTTGAAAGTATGGTTCAGTGTAAAGCTTCTTTTAAGATTTCAAAACAGACAAGACCTCGGTGTAAGAGGTGGGGAAACCTTTCTTGCAACACAGTCCAACTTTTGTTCTGTCTATATTTTGGGAGTCATTTAGGCATCTCACAATTTTGATTCACAATTGCATTAAAACAAATTAATTTGTGACACGAAATCTGTAATGTCAGGGCTGCAAACCAAACAATAAATAAATGTTGCAATGTTTTTTTTTGTGGCACACATTTATGAGTTTGGAAGATGACTTGTTAGAGCCTCAGGTGTTTTTTTCAGTTTAATATCACATTACAGTTTCAGTCCACAAAATCCAAATTGCAAGCTGACATTAGCTTTGAATGGAAAGACAAAAAAATAAAAAAATTGGCTTTGACGCTCCTGCCATTTTCAAGAGTAGTTCCAGCTATTTCTGGGGTTAATTGTTTATCATTTAAAACCTTTAAAACTCATAGCTTTGTCAAAATGTCCATAATTTAAAACAACTTCTCAAGTGTTAAAGTTCACAGTAGCTTATTCCATTACTTTTCTGACCATGGCAACTGCTTTGAGGCACATTTTCACTAGTTTTTATTTTTATTGATAGAGTTTTTATCTCATGCATGTCTCAGTTCAACACATGTATCACTGACACAACTAAGCATACTTCAGGATACAGTTCTTTATTATCTTTCTAAGCATCTAAGCAATGTAAGATCTAGAGCACACACAAAGGAAGACTTGATTAAGTTAAATTGGCTTGAAATCCAACATGGCCACATCTTTTAGTTTAGTTTTGAAGAAAAAGAGCATTGAGCAAGTTTAGTTCTGAATGGAGCATTATTTTTGTGATTGTTTACTTGTTTTTTATTACTTGTGCCATCCATAAATATATGTCAACTCATGCCTGCAAATATAAATGCTCCCTCTTCCTCTCTGCTGATCAGAATGGCAAGTGTTTAGATTTGCTCTAGGTAAATTCCAGGACATGAATGCAACTGAACCCAAGGCCCTTAAGCATACAGTGTATGTCTGAGAATATGGCGCTACACTGGGGTTTAGAGAGGAACAGATTTGTGACTGATCTGATGTGACAGCTCCTTCCCTTTGTGCTTACAACTGTTAATTTGTCTCATCTGTCAGGAGAGCTCCAAGGTGCCAGGTATTTGTTCATGCGAATATGAATCACTCTCAAGATGCAAATGAACGTTTACTATTCTGCAAGTATTTGCCCTCGATCAACAAAATTTACACTTCTACCTGAAAAGAGGAAGAGGAGTATTATTAGTGTATGTTTATTCTAAAACGAGACGCAACAAAATGAAGATTTGTGCTTCTGATTGCTGATAACCCCTCCCAAAAAATAGTCTCAATAATCTTTCTTATAGTCTAGGGTTTGGATTTTGGGCACCGAGAGTAGCATTGAATAGATGTCCAGCCCTTGAGCAGTTAAAGTATTCTCACAGGACTAACGTCAGATGTCCCCGTCGGTGGTAGAACTTGTGTTTATGTTGACTAAATTGTGTTATGTGTGGCGACATTGTCATACAGATACACGGTTTATGGTAAAGTATAATATGGTTCTAAGTGTGTTACGAAGCAGCAAAATCCAGGGTCCTCCATCACGGAAACCAGCTGGTCATCTATCTCTATGAACTACATTATTTTGCAGTTGCTTTAGTCTTTACGCTTTTCTCTCTAGCAAACTTTTGTCTTAGTTCCAAGGCTAGCCACTGCAGCTTCATAGTAATGCTTCATGGTATACAGCTCCAAGGCAGGACAGAGCTAGGACGGCGGTGAATACATACTAGTCTCAATAGGGCTGGGCAATATATCAAATTCATTTGATTGATTCAAGTTTCAAATTTATAAAAATGTTTTTTCTAAACCTGTGCTGCTCAGTGTTGTATCCAATGCTGCTGTTAGCGTCAGAGCAGCTCCAGTAATGTCTGTGGTGACTCTGCAGACGCTAAAAAACCCTGAAAATCTCCAGAGAAAGCAGTCATATTATCTCTGAAATGCTTTGTTTTGGCTAAGTGGGAGGAAACTGATCAACAGGAACAGCGTAGTGTCTCTGCAGCGCACTTTTGTTGATTTATGCAAATTAGCCACAAGGTCGGCACACTTTTTATGTCTTTTAACAAGGCTTTGTGCGCTCTGGAAATTATATTAGACCTGGTCTATGTAGACAGAGAGAGATAAAAGCTAAAGGTATCCAACCTAAACTGCTGCTTTGCTGTTGTAGTTTTGTAAATAAATAAACATTTGAATTACATTTTTAGGTCAGTAGCAAGACAACAAATTGATTAGAATTATAAATTGTCTGAGTTTTATTTTAGCCATATTGACCAGCCATCGTTCACAGTGATCTTGAGATGGAGCTCACGAGGTTGAGCAGGGCATCCAATAACCGATTGGCGGTCCGATTCCCGTTTCTCCCAGTGTCTCTTGTGTCCTAAGATGTTTTCCTTTTACGTACTTTTATTTATTTATTTTATTTTATTATTTATATTGTTATGCTTTTTTATTGATAAAATTCTGGTGTAATTTTAGGGTCTGTGGTCAAACAAAACTCCAAAGTGCAGTGCCAGTTATTCAAAAATGTTTCTGTTAAATACAAAGACTTTGTAACGTCCCTGTCGATTTCAGTTGTATTTCCAGTAAAACAATTAGACATGAAACCAATCTGAATTCAGGGGATGGAACCAACATACACCAAATAACCTGCCTTTTTAATATAACGCTATTTAAAATAAAAAAAAACATACAACCAATCAGAGAAACGGCCCATTTGAAATCATTTTTAATAGGAAGGGTCTATGATAGTTAAAGGGTCTAGCCAGGTTTTACATAGGCTATATCTACAGCTAAGACTTTGACCATTATGCTTCCCTTTTCTTTTCCCAAGAATAGTAGCAATGTCCTTATACTCTCTGAAAGTGTCAGTTTGTATTATAAAACACTATTATTCTTTTCTGAAATTAAACAACTACAATTCAAACAACAATCCAGGTTAAGTAGATTCAGACTGCTTTCAGCTCTGCTTCTCGTTGGCTGTTTGTAAGAAGGAATAGCAGCATCCTTCAGACCAGTTAAATGTCTGGCCCCCCTCCAGACCCAGCTCTCTCCAGCACACGTCCTATTTTCTATAAGCACACTTAGCGTTTGTGAGCTTATCAGTTGGGCATTGCATTTACAGTCTTCTTTGGACACGATAAAACCAATCGCATTGCACGGGATGTGGCCAAACAATAGAGTTTAGCCAAAGCAGTGAGTTAAAATGCACAGTGCTGCAGACTGGAGACTTGACGGTGGGATCAGCACTAGCAGCAGCTCTTTCACATTTTACTGGGTAATTTGATTGAATTGTACCACATTTATCCAATCCCATTTGCCCTGTTCTTCCAAATAGGCACTTTTTTTGTTTTGTTGTTTGAGCAGTTTCTTGAAGTTGCAGTAAAGTCAATAAAGAGGAAGAAACATGGGAATTAGACTTTTGCTGATCTGAAGATATGCTGCATTATGATGGGAACATTTGTCAAATATTAATCTTCTTTGTGCTGCAGCCTTGTGATTATTGTGGCTGCAATCTCAGTTTGTTACTTATTATAGTCTAATCTGTCTCTGTCTCGTCTCCTCTTAGGATCTGATGGCCAAAGTTCGAGCCATGCTTGCCACGTCTAAGACCTTCCAGCCTCCAACTTCCTGAAGAAATGCTGGATTTCTAGGAGCCAGTAACTTCTGAAGTATTTGAATTAGAGTTGTCACTTCTCAGAATCTACCACTGTTGAGCTTTTTCTCATCAGTGGCAATCATGGATACAGTTATTTTCATCAAAAACATTTCTTTATGAACAGTCTGTTTCAATTAAAAAAATACTAATTCTCACATCACTCTTAGCAACATGAGATGAAGCTGCCAAGGCTCGGTGTTGTATCCTTCTATGAAGGCGTGTGTTCTTTTGATAATCTCCTTCACTGCTACACTTTTGAGTTTATTTTCCAACCCCAGCTGTTTTCTTTCTTTTTTTTTTTCTTTGCGGCACTTCACCAATCTCCTTGAGAATCTGTTTTCATTTTTTTACTGTGTCCCTCAGCTCGAGTGCGTGGCCTTCTATTTCTGTTCTAAGTTTGTACTTTAATGAATTTATTCAAGTTCTTTCTAATCCAAGCTGTCAATAAAATTTCAACTGTAACAGACTTTTGTCCTAGGCTCATTTTGTTTTGTTTTCTTAATTTGAGAAATGATTTTGATAGCAACACTCACCTCCATTACCTTCATACAATGCTTCTGTCCTATTCTCCGATTGTGAGTGACCCAAAGAGTGTTTAGTGTTGCAGGGCTCCTTCCTGGACGACCTCAGAGTAAATCTTATAAAGGAGTAACTCCTTCACAACAGAGCCTGAAAAAGAATCGGTAAAATCTCTAAATCAAGCACGCAGCTGGAGAAGGTGCTTAAGCCAGAGATGCACTCTCATTTAAAGTTTTGCTGGTTTAGTAAATGTAGTGACACAGATAAATATGTTTGGGGTTCAGTAAATTGTGGGAATTCTAAGGATAACATTTCTAATTACATTTGTGAGAAAATAAATCTGAATTTGAAAGAGCCATAAGTAATCCAATAGTGGTACTTGTGGACCATTCACATGCACTAAATATGAGCACAATAAATCCTATGGTAGAAAATGATTAGATATGTAAGTATTAAATATAAGCACCTTGGTGGCTTATGTTTGCTTCAAGTCATTCCCTCTCCAATCCTTGTTTCCTATCTAGCTACATTTTACTCTCTCCTAAAGATAAACAGGAGCGTGGTAATTTTATATTTAAAACTAAGCATATTAATGTTTACGTTGACAACAATTTTGCATAAAAGCTGGTTCATTGAAAAAACAAGGATGTGAAGTCGGCGGGGCCACTGATCAGTGTGTTCTTCCTTCTGTTCTAAATGTCAGTCGATATGTTTTCACTGTGTAAACCTAGGACACATACAGTATATGACAGAAAGAGTTTGGATGTGCTCCACATGACTCCAGACAAGCTAAGATGGGTTTAGAGCATGTGTGGAGCAGCACCGGTCCTCACACCCACAAACCAAGCAGCTACTGGCCTCGGGCGATTCTCCCCGGCTGACTCTCTGACTCCCAACAGCTGGCACAAACATGCTGCACTCATGGAGTTTACCACTGTTTTCTTCTGTATCCATTTCAATATGCAGCCTTTTTTGTCCATAGTATCGGCAGAGTTTTATAGCTCCTGCTGCCTAGTGTTTGAGGTGAGAGAGGTAACTGATTTCCTACAATGGGACACATCCATTATATCTTTGAAATGTTGTCTGTGAAAAAAGATTTACTGAATGTAATCGGAAGGGAAAAGTCACGCAAAACTATTATGATCTTAAATGCCATGATATATTACCATGCTACATTTCACTTTTAACTGTGTAGCACATAAACAGGTACCATTAATGCTCAACCATTTATCATGCTGGAAACTAAACAGCCTTAGTGATTGTGAAGTGATTATTACATCACCAAAATGTAGCGGCCAAAGCACTTTATTGACAATCGATCAACATTGTTTTTAATTACATTAGCAGCGCAACAAAATAATTACACTGAATGTAGTTGTTAGGGGTTCCCTATTAAATCTCCCAAAGAACCGATCAATAAGCAACAGAGCTTAATTTGATTCATAAAGGCTGATTAGATTTTAACATTTGATTCTAAATTCCTAGGATGAAAACGTAAAGAAACCATTACATCAATCTCAGCTCCCACGCCTGCAGTCAGTGCTTTCAGAGTGAGGTTGAATCACTGCAGGCTGCTAAATGGTCACGTCCCGAGAGGCGGCGCTCATCTGCATCGCCTGAAGGAGGTCATGTGGTTTTGACCCAGTGGAGCAGTGCAAAACCAAATCCAATTGGGAGTTTTTGGGTAAAAGTAGTCATGAGCACTGTGCTTCTATGTTTGCCATACGAGTCCTGTTTTCTGAGTGGTTGAACTTCACATCGTCAGAGCACCCGGGACTCAAAGGAAAGGTCAAAATTCCTCAAGTCATTTCTGTCTACTCTACAGCTTCAGAGTGAGTGCTTGAAGGTCCTCTGTTGATTCACACTGGACTGGCAAAAGCTGTGCTCTTAGGGCTCTATATTTGGGCCACATTCAAGTGAAGACCTTTCATTTGAAATTGGTCCCAATCCTTGGCTGGAGTATGTCAAAGCAAGTCACAAGTCAGTTGAAGAGAGAAAAAGTGTTTTTACAAGTGGGCTATTTACAGTCTACATGTTTGTTTTGATGTGTAACACCTTTAAGCAGAATACAAAGATTCAAAATAGAGCAAGATGAAATGTTATGAAGGTGAATGGAAAAACTATAAAAGCAAAAAGGTACCCTTTTTATCTGAGAAAAGTGGAGTCATTTCATTTTAAATATTTCCAAGCAAACGTGTTAGCGGCTAAAAAGTCAGCTAAGAAAGGAGAAAATAAGTGATAAGTGATAAAAACACCTTATACATAGTCTAATACTGTGAGCAGATTTAACAACAAAGGCATTGCAATGTTTCCTTCTGTTGAGGAAAGGATGTCCTTTCAATCCAAGTTAACCTGCTCTATAGTTAACTAAAGCTTACTTTCCAACTAGCCATACATCTCGCTTCACCCAGGACGACCCAGATTTTCCGCCCCTTGGCCTGTGTCCCATTGGATATCCACAAAAACACTGAAATCTCCCAGTTTTGCCTTTAACACAAATTATCTGCCATTTTCGAAGCATGTTTTCTGCGGCGTTTGTTGCATGGCACCTCATTAATATTAAATAAGTGAACTGCTGTCAGACTATTCAGAGGCCTCATTCTTCTTTGTAATGAGATACCTGACCATTTAACAGAACTGTTCTGTTTTACAAGTTTAACTCCAACGTTTGGACCCACATCTTAACGGACCATTTCATACAAACTAATCGCCCTAAATGTCCAACACGGAACGATAACAATAGCTTTATGATGTGATAAACAAAACAAAGGACACTTCTGGCATTTTGTTCCCAGTCCCTGTGTCTTTCCTTGATACAAACACACAGGTCAAAAACACAGCGAGCAGTTCATCTGGCCGATCCAGGGAGTGCAGAAGGCATTCTGTTCTGATTATTTTGGCTTTTATCTCTCCATACAGCTGCACAGGCTTTGATAACGCGAGCAAGTGATGCCTTACGCAGCATTTTAAGCGGGTAATTGTGCGCTACCACTGAGAGCAGATAAATACAAGTCAAACAGAAGAGAGAGGAAGATTTATTGTGGGGATGAGCCAATACATCCTTTTATTATTATTCCTACTGGGGCATGTATGAAGATGCTGGGCAATATGTCAAACAGAAAAGCAATAGAAGGTCATAGATCTGGTAGACAAGTGTGCGTCTCAGCAGATTTTTAGTATTTCAGTTGATGGGACACAAGTTGTGCTAATTATTGATGTGGTAAGCCGTGTCCTACAAGGGACTGACACTACTTTGTAATGAGGGCAGTCAATCTCAGCAATGTGACTTTGGGATGTGGCTTATCGTGTTCCCCGTAGCTTTAAAGAAATTAGCTGTTTAAGTAAAAAAAACCTAAAAAACAAGGCTTAGACCAGACTAAGAAGATTAACAGTAAGACTTGAAGAGGAACGCTGCAGTTGCAATTGTAAATAAAGAATCGTCAAGAGAAAACACAAGAATTATTGACACAAGTTTCAGATCCGCCTCAAAAAGTTATCTACTGTTTACACCAAAGCCTTCACTTCTTTATTGTTCACTACTTCTAAACACTTAGACCACTGTTGTCTATAGAGTCGTAGTTGTCTATAGAGAAGTCTAAAGAGACCCTATGCGACAGATAAGTTTTATGCACAAACACACAGAATGTTTTTGGTTTTTTTCTTACTGAATTTCCGTAAGGTAATGGGAACAAGAAGGAAAAGTGTCAGGTTTAAAATCTAGAGTGTCTGCTGGAGTGGTATTTATGTTGGCTCATTATGGGAGGTATTTTTATATTGTTTTATAAGTATATGGATATTAAATAGTCTATTCATGGGACAAAGATAATCCCCTTTTGATAAAAATAAAAGCAAAGTCAAACAAATGTTGATTTTATAAGCAACAGTTTATTGTTTTTGATACAGTCCCTGTCTATATTGTAATAAGCATGTATTACAATAATACAAATTTGAACATGTGACATTCAAATGAGTGAGAGGAGATAGAATATGATTAGGTCTTTGGGTCAGGCCAGTGGCACAGTTGGGCTGAGCTACAGCTCAGCCGTCACTGGGACATCTAAAGTCTGGGACATCTGCAAAAGTATCCACTCCCCAATGAACCAATTAGAAATGTAAACCGATATAGTAAACACAATGAAATAAGACAAAGAGGACAGACAGAGTCAGAGGATAAATGTTTTTATACACTCTAAACACAACCTTTATCAAAAGGAGAGATGTAAAGCTAACCATAAATCCGCTGGAGCTGTTTCTCTAAGAGAGGAGCTTGGTAAAGGAAGGCTGGTCTTTGTACATTTAGAAACCCACCCTGCTTCTGAGGACTTTGCACTCTTGGAAACAAAGGCTGATTCTTTATGAGGTCTCTGTGAAAAGATAAGGTCAAACCACTTAAAGCCTGGATGTAAGGAGAAGGATTTTGAACTTAATTTATGAATTCAATTGGAAACCAAAGAGTGGAGGTATGTTTTGTGCTCTCTCTTGTTAGTTCCTCTTAGTATTTCCACTACTGCGTATAAATGCATAGAGTTTCCTCTGGGTACTCCGGTTTACCCCCAAACATGTCAGTGCTAATCTCAAACATGCTATTTCTGAAAATGGTTACATTTACATTACATTTTGATGCTTTTATTCAACCACCAACCTTTCGTTTGAAGGACGACTGCTCTACCACTGAGCCACTGTGATCTGGTTGATCCAGGTCATGACCATGGCTAGATCTGTCTGGACTCTCTGGACCGACTGCATACATGGGAGCAAGCATATGTTTGACTGATGTTTATTGATTAATGAATAAATAAATGAAAACTGGCTAATGAAAGTTAGATTACATTATTTTGCTGAATGGTCTGCACAAAGCGACCAACACCAGTGGTTGATGGTGCCTTCAGACACTTGGCATGGGGACTTGTTTTGTAAGCTACAGTTAGTTTAAACACTGTGGCTGCTGTGGAGAAGCATACAAAGGCTCTGAGGCGAGAGAGAGGCATGTCCTTCATATACAAGGAACCGACAGCAGCGTTAACCAAGAAAAGTACGTGTCTAATTTCAACATTACGCATCACCAACCCTGAGCTCTTTATACAATCCTCGTGGAAATGTAACAATTGTTGTGCTGTTAAACTAAGGACATAAAAAACACTGAAGATGAGAATGAAAATCAACTAAAGAGAATAGCAGACTGAGAGAGCGTACTGTGGGAGGAATTTACTTATTACCCTTGTGCTTTAGTGCCCATAAAAGCAAAGTCATGTGGATACCCTTTTCTTTTGTCGCCTGTTCATTCCCAGTCCTCGCTGTCTGTAATAATCACAAGGCCCCATGCAGCCAAACATTAAATCACAATTGTATATGTAATCAAATGGAGCTCATCACATCTGCACTGATTGATTCCAGACTAAATTGCTGCCTGGCATTTGCAATTTCATTAAGTCATACTGGCAGGCAGAGATTGTTTATGTGTGAGTAGGACACCGGGAGCAGAACAAGGGAATGTGCGAGCCTCGGAAAAGTCACTCCGAGAAGTAGTTAGAGAGAAAGATGAGGGCAAGGGAGTGATTTGTTTGTTTTACGGGCCATGAATGCACCGTAACTCAGTCAGGCATCTTTGAAGATGGCAAGAGGGATAAAAGAAGTTAGTGGTAAAGAGAAAGGGCAGGAATCAAAATATTTATCAACAGAGTAATACTCCAAATTTGTAAGGGTTACAGCCAAACATAGAAATGATTCAGTTATCTGTTTTCTCCCTTTATGGCTCAGTGTTAAACTTCTTTGATTTAAATTCAAGTGGCGGTACCGTGATAGGATTTGACAAGATCTGGATGGACCGAAAGACACAGAGTGCATCGCCATTTGAGGTTTCATTCTGAAGAAATATTGCTGTACGTTAGCGTAATCATGGCTCGCGGCTCCAATACATTTCGAGCGGCGTCCAAGTGGCTTTGACAGATGTGCTGTGACCGCCCGACGAGAGGAGCTACTGTGAGCCGAGTGAGGGCTCAGGGCACCTTGGCCACTGCCAGACAGAGACACAGTGCTCTAATTAAGACGTGTAGCAAGAGGAGAGCAGGCTGGCACTGGTCCCAGCTGTAAACACGCTCCAGTATGAGACAAATGCAGAGGCTATCTATCTGTGAATCTGTGGAATTCTTTTTTCTATCCAACTCATTTTCAAACCTCAGACATAATATAGCCACTCTGGTCACTGGCCCATCTCATTATCTCCTGAGGCTAATGGAGGCTTTTAATGGTCTGTTAACGCAGCTTAATTGATATTAGACACGTTGAGTCGGAGCCACTTTTACTCACGATTGACACTAAAAGCAACATGATCGACCAAAGTGCGCAGCAGTCCTTCAACTTTATGCAAATGAGGAGTGATGTTGCCAATCACAGAAGAGGATTTGATAAAAGCCCAAAAGAAGCCTGATCTTTCCTCGCCCTCCTTACAACTTGGGCTCAAAAACAACAGCCAGCACAATGTGAGAGACTGGTTCTGGTGTGTCCGGCGATAGATCCACAAGCGGCTAAAAGCTTGTACTTTGATGCCAGAGTTCATGTTCACCACAGGGATGACTTTTAAATCCAAGAGGGGTTTTCACCGAGTGATGCATGTTAGCCACGTTTAGAGAAAGCACTTGGAACCTTCAGAAAAAAAAAATGTTGTGTCGTAAAGGAAGTGTACACAACTTAAACATGTGTTGGAATCTGGGGGGAGACCTCAGGACACCATCTAAACTTTATTTTAGGATTTGAATAGATGAGAATGTTCAGTGCTGGTAGTTTGTAGCTTGCTCTTGAATAAGGGGCTCTCATATTGATTGTTTGCTCTACACTGCATGTCAACAGGTAATCAATGGAGGCCTTCTTTTTTTTTTAGTATTTTCAGCTGCCATTGATTCAATATTGACAAGAGGTGTAGCCCAACAGCCAATGAGAGTGTCCCTAATGCCAGACCCTCTTCTATGCAAGCATATGATTAACCAAAGCTTCCGGTATGTCACATGTGTTAAAATAAAGCCTGGCTGAGGTCTTAAGAGCTTGTGTTTTCTTTCCCATAAATGATTTCTATTACAACATGCTAATAGATGATAAAACAGTTTTCCTTAAATACAAAGTAAAATAAATATGCAAACCCTGCATTTAAGTCCAAGAGTGCTTTTCACACAGTCTTGTGTCCAAGTTTAAGAGAAGCAAGTGGGAACCTTTATTAAATAATCAGGCTTAAGTTTAAATCTTGTACGCTCACTTTTTCTGAAGTACATTGGTTGTTCTTGCCAAAACATAACCTTGTCCATTTATAATGTTTTATAACATTTAGCCTCCTAAGTTTTTTTTTCCATGACCACCTCTTTTGACACAGAACATAAATAATGCACAAAGGTGTCACTAGAGGATGAGACTTTACTCTTTGTGATCAGACCAGGCTTGTCAATGACTCCATGTGTGTTCTTGTCCAATAGCACGCTCTGTTTACCACTGGGCGCCGACCCTCTGTCTGAATCCTTCTCTGCCTTGTTGCTGTTGAGCTTAATTGGACCACTATGTCTCTGTCTGAGACGGAGGTGCCCTGAGTTTTCATTTCATGTTTGTCGTGCTGTTGGTGGCTCAGACTTTGGTCCTTGTTTTGTCTCTATAAAGCCTCGGGGCGACGACTTCAAAGAGAACTCAACAAGTAGGAGTGTGACTCATATATTCAGACTCTATCACTGCACATATTGGTTTATCCAGGACGACATAGGTTAGGGGGACTTTTTTCTAGAGATCCTCAAGACTAAGACACATTGCAATCCCAAAATATGCTTAGAATTATTTAAAATTCAATTTCAATCACACAGGCTTTTAAAATAGAAGGTATAGTTCTTTCTGTTTCATGATTTTACATGAGTTCAACAAAAATACCCGAGGCCAGACTTATCAATAATGCACTATTGCTGCAAGGAACACTAGAATAACTCCTGTTAAGACATAAGAGTTGTGTTGCTGTGTTGTGGTGTATTGACATTTTATTGGACATACAGACTTTACTGCTTCTGAAGTGTTTTAAGAATGTGTAAACCCCTTTACCTGACTGCCAGATAGAACTGCTCCACGGTACATAGTAAAAGAAAATCCAAAATTCCATTTCAAATACTATTCAGGTAGTCAGCTGACCTCAATCTTTTGGCACATAACGTTGCTGAACCTAGACCTGACCAACTGCAGTAGCCCCAGATCATTGCCCCCACAGGCTTGTCCTGTAGCCTTCACCCTCCATCACTTTGGAACAGGTCTGGACTCATCAGACCACATGACCTTCTTCCATTGCTCTAGAGTCCAGTCTTTATGCTCCTGAGGATATTGCAGAGCTTCACTGACAAATGGTGTTCTAAAGGCTACACTGCTGTTTGGTCACAATCCCTTCAGTTCCCTTCGCACTGTGCGTTCGTGGAAATGCTCTTACTTTCACTAGTAAACGTGAGCCGTGAGTTTGCCTGTTTTTTTTTTGTTTTTTTTGTCAATATAATAACACACAACATTAATGTAATAACTGATCAAAATCATTCATGATTCTTTCCCGACCACATTTCTTCCTTGAAGATAATGGTTCCCCTCTATGCTTCCAGTTTTTAATAATGCAACGGAAAACTAATGTGTGATTGGTCAGAAATTTGAAGTGGGCGTGGTTAATGGGTAAATGTGAGGTGCTTGATTTTCTCGTGAAACTATATGATATGATACTAAATGAAAATACATGCCACAGTTTCACATTTTCTGTTGGAGGTATGCAGGTGGGTCATCCAGGTTTCTTAAAACTGGATTATTTGATTTCTGAAATAGGGATATGGTGTTTACATGCACAAAGACTAAAATCAATCCAAACTCACTCAGGGAGGTAGATGAGAATCTACTCTGAGTGTGACCCCTGTGACAAACATGCAGCTGATGTCACACAGATGACGTTCTGCATCCGTCATGTCCTCAGGCTTCAGTGCTCCTGCTTCAACACCACTCAAGATGCTTTTGAATGAGAAGAGCTCAGGAGAAAATTCATTATTGCTGTAATGGATAGGGACCTCGTTGATTTTCTGGACCATTGCTGCTGCCAAAGTTTAGCTTTGCTCTGAGACCCAAAAGAAGCAGGCCCATTACCCAGGCGTTGTCTCTGGTCAGAAGCTCAGATGCAGTGTTCTGTGTTGTGTTCTTTAGCTATTTTGACAAAATGTTTTGTCTGCTGCTAAGAAAACTGAAAAGGTATTTTTAGAATTTAAATACTTTTTGTGGAATATGTGCAAAAAATGTAATATGATAAAAGACTTGCAAATGCTTTTGTCTGTATTCCATTTAAAGTTTAGTCACAACACTTTCTTGTCACCGTGCAGACAAAGGCCCTTGGGATTTAAAAGTCAATGCACTCCTTTTGTCTGAAAAAGAAAGGAACTCTTATGGAAAAAAAATAAATAAATACAAACATGTGTTCAGAATTTCACTCACAGTGGAATGTTTTTCAGATTTTTTAAAATGGATTTGAGAGAATGTTTTTTCTGAGTGTACAGTGGGGGATTACAGTAACTTCTCATTGCACCAGCAGTCACTGACAGGTTTTCTGATTACAACAATAGCCCTAATGCTATTAACTATATTATATATGAAACATTGTAATCAATGCCAGTAATCAGTCACACACAGCAATTAAAGTGTTTGTAATTGTTTGGTGATCATTTAGACAAGTTTGTTTAAAATGATAAATCTGACGGGAGAAAACCTAAACAATCTGAGGCGCTTGGGCGCTGGAATGGGCTAAATGTACAGTATGCAACTTTTTTTTTCTTTTCAATGAGGAAAACTGTGTATGTCATTTAACATACTGACAGAGGAAGGGACTCATGTAAGTGACTCCTATTAGTCCACATGGCTCAGAAACTATGTAAATCAATGAAGAAAATGAAATTACTATTCTATCACTTGCCGCGTTGACCTACACAGTAAAACAACATATACATGTTCTTAACTGCTTTGAGAGTTCTGACTTCTGACTGGCACCGCTAAAGAGTGCTCAAAGTCTTTTGGTATCATGGACCTAAAAATAATGGCTACTCGTGAGGAATTTTGTTCTAAAAGTGTTACGGGTCTGTGTATCACTTCACAATTCAGTTTTCAGGACCTGGAACAATTTGATTAAAATTAAACCAATGTCATTTTTTTCAGTTACCTGATGAGAGATTTGTGTAATCTTATTTAGTTTTTTTTTTTTTTTTTCAATTCTATTACTGCCAAAATTTTATATAAATGAAATATAAATGATTATCTATATTTTCTTTTTCGTGACGGTTTTGCTGTGGGCTGTACCATTAGCGCGGGGGTGTGGTCACGGTCACCTTAAACATTACTTCCAGCTGATCTCTTGAGATATCGAACAAGCTGAATTGAAACAGGTCATCCACCGCAACATGTATTTATTTACTTATTTACTTTGGTAACAATTTGCCACAGCCATAACTCAATCAACAAGTACCTATCCATTCATCAACTCTCTTTTTTATTTAAATTCCTCAAACAAAGAGATTTTTCTTGTGTTTAGTTTGCAAAAAAGAGGTCCTCTCTGGGTCAAAGCAAAAAAGACAAATAATAAAAAATGTGATTTAGTGGACTGACTTTTTAGAGATGGGCCTCGTCGGTCAGCAGCATTTTTTGTTTGTGCTCCCAATTTACATTTCAATAGATTTGGCCGAGGTCCTAGCCTCCAAAAGGTGAGCGTGTTCAGAGTTGATGAGTACAGAGGAGGCCTGGAGGTTCTTGGTCACATTTTATTGACAGCGAGCAGGAAACCGAGCGAAAGATTCATTTTGCTCGATCGTTGTTTGACCTTTTGCGGTTTAATTTAAGTCTGAGAGAAAAGTATCTCCTCAGACGCTCCCCATCCATCGGTGCAGATGCGAGACAATTCAAAGCAGATGGTTTCTCTCGGCTGATCAACACTCAATCCCTGTCTGAACCTGAAAAATTTAAAGTGGCAGCGAATTACTGGGGAGACGTTTGGGTTGCTTTCACGGCTGAAAATCACTGACAGAGAATAGTGTTGTTTACCACACAGAATATTTGCTGTTAATAATGATGCTTGTGAGGGAGCCTAACTTACTAAATAGGGCTGCTTCTATAGAAAGTGGTTATGGACTGCATGTGCATGGTTTAACCCTTATTACCAATCAGTGCATCCGCTTCACTGTGACGTTGTTGCCAGGTGGATTTTACAAAAGACAAAGACAAAAAGTATGCAACCACCATGTTTATGTAGTTTTAGGCTTACAATCTGTTTCTCTGTTTTTCAGGATCGGCCTAATGGCCCTCTTCTGTCCCCAAAATTTGTTTTGATGTCACCTGCTCTGTTGCTCTGAGCATAAGGTCAGTGGAAGCCTGCAGGGACCAAAGTCATTGAGTCATACACTTTATACTGCACTAAACCAAATGTCACATACAAAGGACAATGTGCACTGCAAGGATGGAATACAGGTACATCATGATCTGTTTCTGCCTGTATAACTTAAGTTATAAAAGCATAAATTAAAAGCATACATTTAAAAGCTTAGGAACATTGTCAATTGCATTAACTAGGTCCTTTTACAGTTAGGGTTGTCCTGTATAAACGGGTGTGTAAAAGTTCATGCACAGTGGGGACATGCTGTCATCATTGTCCAGTGATTTCTAAAACTTTTTTACCAAAATAATAAGCCACTGTCATGTTGCATTTGGAATTTCAGTTTTATTGCTGGTTGTGAAACGTGGGTATTAAAAATCAGTTGGCACAGCAAAACCAGATTCTCAGTTGAGTGTGCTTATAATCGACCGGTATTACAAAACTACAAGGCCGTCAGATATGTTGTACAAGAAGAAAAGAACAGAGTTCCAGTTTTTGAAAAGGCTACAACATATAAAGTTAAAATACTGGCGTAACAAAGGCACTGACAAAGGCGTGGCAGTACTGTGGGAACAAACCTGCTCTCTTCATGTGTGGAAACATAGAAACTTACTTTGAGCGACAGCTGGATAATGGACTTTCTGTGAGGAGAAAGGCTTCTGCCTGTGACCTGTGGCTGGTTTGGACTCTGGTGTGACCATACTGGCAGTTATGGATTTATTTTAGCTTTGACGGCTCAACAACCATTTTACTGTTATTAATGTAGACAACAGTGGTTAGCACTCACAGCAAGAAGGCCCAGAGTTCAACTCCCGGGCTGGAGTTAGTCCCTGTGCTCCTCCAGTGTGGGTTTCCTCCAGGTACTCCAGTTCCCCCCCCCAACATAAAAAAAACATGCTGGGTTCCCCCTGCTATGTACCGTGAATTATACTGGATAATAAAGAGATTATTAAAATAAAGATTAAAAAACTGCTCCTTGCAAAGGTTTTCAGTTTAAGCCCTCCCAGCTGCTTCTCTCAAACCTCCTTTTTACAGCTCCTTCAAAACTCTCCTTCAAACACTTACGAAAAGACTAGGTACAAGGTACTACTGAAGAGAGTAAACCTACATCTCTAGCCATTTGAGCTTGAAACCTTCCTCTTGTCTGCTTTCACATTTGTTTTAACTAATGTTAAAGCCAAGTCAACACAAACCTCACCTCTTGTTGTTTCCTCTTTTAGCAGCTCCTGTGGAAACATCAATCCTGTCCCATATGTTTACAATGTTGCATGTTGGTTATGTTATGAAATCTAGGAGTGATAAATCCTTCTGAGACCAAAAGACAAAGCTTTTTACATCAGTGGAACACGCTCATAAAACATGCATAGACAGTCAGGTACAAATACCCAGATAGAGACAATAAGGAGCTTTATCTTCCCTCGTACCTATTTTTCAGTGCAGTGTGTATTTTACAGCCTGCAGGAATTGTCTGAGTGGCTGCAAGTGTATGGTTCAATTGTTTCACTTCTCTTAGCCGAGCGGCACAGCGGGGAGATGTCTTCCCTGGTGCTTTTTAAAACCACTCACAAACTTGTGCTTGTGCTGCGTACACAGGAGTGGATAACTTTGATAGCTGCTCATTTATTTTTATTTTTTTTTGTCCTTCACGCTCACAATCTAGCTCATTAAGAAGATTAACTTTTACATTTTGTCCTCTCATTTTGGATAAGGACGCTCGATCCATCAGCCAGAAGTTGTTTTTTTTAATTCAAGGGCTTTTAAACTAGACGCCATTCTGCTGCATGCCCTGTTTTCCAAATTGTTTTCTCCTTTTCTATTGTGCGAGCAGAAACAAATTAGGCTGCAGAATAACACAGACAAAACATCAGCTATTTGGGGACAGCAGCGGCAGTAGCAGAGCTGTTCTTCTTTTTAGCCCGCTTTGATCGTACTCAGGTGTTTGTTACAGTCTCCTGGTCGTTCGGCGTGTTCTCGTTCACAAACAGCCTCGCTTCCCTGGACCTCCACAGAGTGTGCAGCAGCGGCAGCCATTGTTCCCCCCTCAAACATAAAGTGCTTCACTGCTGTGTTCTGTCAGCCTCCAAACTCTGAAAATGTGGAAACAATAGCCCCTGAATATGAACAATGATGAATTTGCTGAAATTTCCAAATGAAATGGAATAAACCGCTAATGAGTGAGACTTGAGGGCAACCTGTGGGCCACCAAGCTTGAGAGTTGGGATTGTTTGTTGTCTATAATGGTTTTGGACGGGACATTTTGGTTTTGTCTGTGAGTGGGTTTACAGTGAGAGTAGACCGGGGCATTCCCACCGCACACTGTATCCTTCTCTTCGGTCGTGTCTGATTTGCATTCACTCTAAAGGCTGCAGTCCATTCTCAGATCCTCGAAAGTTTCAGACAGGGCGAACTAGAGGTTCTTGAAATGCACATGTGAATTTCTCTGTGTGTTTCCTTCCATAAATATATGTGCTGCTCTCCAAAGGCAGGTTCTAGTTTTATAATGAGGCTCTCCTCAGTGAAAAAAGACCACCCACACCCTGTATTCTTACAAAGACAGACAGATTTCAAGTCACAATTTGCACTTTCAGTAAAAATGTTATACATAACAAAATGAAACAACACATGCAGTTACTGACAAGACCAGCAACTATACTTTTGTTTTGTAGCCAGGTCAGCCAGAAGAACTTTAATATGATTCCATTTGTTCTGCCCCCTAAAAATCTAAGTCAAGTGGACAGAGACGTGATATGAAATGTTGTTGTATAAGATGAAGCTTATGAGAAACTGTGAGAGTGAGCTACGTAACTTATTCAGTAGATCGTTGAGGATAAACAAACAGAAGCAATGACTTAGGTTGAGAGACGTAGAAGAACGAGGCCGGAGCCAGGATTCAAACCCGGGCCATTCTTCTTTTTTTTTTAATACTATAATATCTAAACTATAGTATCTCTATGTCACATAACGGATATCCTCATCATGTACAGTATATAGTGTTTCTCATGTATAAACTCTTAAAGTTAGCACTGGTCAGTACAAGCACCTCAATGTGTTCTTCTGAACCATAATTCTGACCATTTCTCAGCAACATTTTCAGATTTATAGTTCAGGGTTTCAGAGTTTTAAGATCAAGTTCTTATTGGCCTGTAAAATTGACAGTACATAATTTAATCAATGTATCACTGCTCATGTCTTCTGCTCTAAAGTGGAAGGGTACTATCTACTATTTGGGTTAAATTAGCTAAAAAAAAAAACACTTTAATGCTCAATAGAATCCATGATGGAGCCATGAACAAGGCCACAGCAATGCCAGCAAAGCTAAGGTAAAAACACTTTTTTTAAATTAAATAGGAACAATGCACATTAATGAACATCTGTCACAAATGCCACAGCTGTAACTGGGCCTGATTATAGCATAACTGCTCACACTTCTCTGAACTGTCCCTTTTTGGAATACAGCGGACAAGTTTGTGCCGGTTAGATTTGGAGGGAGGTTTGTCACTAATCCAAGACAGGAGGATATTATTTTGTGCATCATATGTGAGGATGTCATATATTCTGTTGGTGTCTGAACCAACATTACTGTCTCTAGAGCCCAAGAGCAAAGACACAAGATCCAGATTCAAAGTCAATATTTCTATCAGAGTCTGTCCAATAAGATAGAATTTTGAGACAGGACCAAACAACACGAGGAAAAGTCCCTTCCATTGAATTACATTTCAGACACATACTGTGGTGGAAGACATTTTTTGGACCCAGTCATGAAATATTTGTGGATTTTTTTGTGTGTGTGTTTTAAAAAGTGTGCTTGCAATTGACAGACAAACAAGTTATATATTTTTGTTTATTGTTTACATGAACAACTAACAAAACTAAATTCTTGACAGTTTTAGTGTCAGTTCTCAACATTGTCGGTATCAAAGTCAACAAATAACAGAAGATGTGTTCACAAATAAACCATCATATCAATGACTGTTTTGGTCTGAGCCCGGACTAGTTTACCCTTGTGTTTTTTGTTTGTTTTCCCTTGTCTTTGTCTCGCTTGTGTGGTCTTCAGCGTGGCCTTCTCTGACAGGTATGGACTCCAAGTTCCTAACCTGCCTTGTTTGCAAATAAAGCAGTTTTGTTCTGGTTACTGACCTCTCTTAGAGGCCTTACTCCTACCTTAACAATAATCTATGTGTTTTCTGTGTTTTTAAACCAATATTGTTTTCCCTGTTTCTTTCCTCTGTTCACTCTTCTTTGTGTGTTTAATTGCCCAGGACCCCCTGCATTTTGTCCCAAAGTCCAAACGCGCTTTCACACTAAAAACAAACCATAACTTTGTTCAGTTTGGACTTCTTTTTGCCGGACCAAAGAGCAGCTGTTTGGTTCAAACCATGGTCCGCTGGAGTTTTCACACCTGAAGATTTGGTCCGAACCAAACGGGAAAGTCCAAAGTCTGGACCAAACAGTGCAGGTGTGAAAGCTCCTTAAACAATCATCTGACCATCTCAACTGAGTGGTTTCGTCCTTTAACCGGAAGGTTGGTGGTTTGATTCCCACTCTCCCCACAGTTCATGCTGTAGTGTCCTTGGGCAAGACATTTAGCCCACCTTGACACCAGTGGTGTTCTAGCTGTAAAACTGGTGAATGGAAGCTTAACGTAAGTCACTTTGGATAAAAATGTCTAGTAAAAGTCATTTTGCCATCAGCTGCCAAAAACAACACATTCCACAGCCAACAGCATAAGCCTAATTTTTCTGTTGTTTACTTTGACTGCTTCTTTGTTTTTGCCTCAGATGATCACTCCCATCTTAGAGCAGCTGAACTGTGTCTGATAAGCATTTACCAGTGCTCAAGGACTGTCTAGATTGTCAGAACAGTAAACCTCTCCACAACAGGAATAAAAACTCCTTACAATCTCTTTCTCCTAAAGTGATTGGACAATTTTCTAATTACGTTCAAACATTAGGGCTAAACACAGACTCAAGCCTTTACAGATGGTCAACGATTGGTGTCCCTTCTGCTCATCATGTAGCTGTCTGGAGGAAAATGTCAAACTATACAGCATTTAAGATTCTAAACATTTCCACAGTTAAAAGAAAATAAAATAAACTCCAAGTTGTTAGAGAACATTGCTGTAATTATCTTGTTTATCAGGGAACAGCTGCAAGCAGAGAAGCTTGGAGCAGAGTGTAGAAATTAAAACTCATATTTAGTTAGTTGACTGATAGAAGACTGATAGAATAAATACGAATAAAATGAATATTAGCTCAGTTTCAGAAATATTTATATTTTAGTCATTGAGCTACCTTTCAAGACTCTACTTGTCTTGATAATTCAGCTTGAACTTGCTTTTTGATGGTTTGGACTTTGACTTGTGTGTTCTCTGACACCTGGGGACTCAAACATTGACTTGGACTCGGGCACCTGCACGTGAGGCTTTCTCATATCCCTCTGAAAACAGCGGCTCCACTGGGGCTATGGCTAAATAATTTCAGTGAAACTTGCAGTATCAGCAGAGTGGACGCCTGTTGTGTAGCTTCAGTTTTTATCACAAACAGCTGCTCAGAGTGAGTTGAAGTTCAAATAAATAGATTTGACAATATACAGTCATTTTTTTGAAATGAAAGGCCTATCTGAATCACAGTTAACATGTCAGGTTTGTATCCACCACAGGATAAAGCCTTTGATGGCTTAACCCTGACTTGACTCAGACTCTTCTTGACTCTGACTTGCCCTCGGAGTTGAACTTTATCTTATCAAGAGGACTCGGACTCTTTGACTTGAACAATGAGAACGCATGAGTGCCTGCCAGGAACCAGGATGCACTGTTTCCATGCAACTGTATTCCACATTAGTTTATCATTGTGCTCTCAGGTCAGATTCATTCAAATTCAATAACCGGAATATTATGTTTAAATGTACAAAGACAGAATTTAAAACACACTAAAACCTACATTTACAGTTTATCATTTTAAAGGCCGCTGTGAACAACTGGACAAAATAAAAATTAGGCTGATAACCTCTCCATTTAACTGTGGTTGCTACTGCACAGCTCTATTCTCAGTCCAGTGTTTATTTGGCTGAGAGTGCTGCTCAGCTCATATTTGTTGTGACAGCGAAGAGGAATGTCTGTTCATTTGTGCCATTATCACTCCAGTGGGAGCACTAAGGTGTTGTTTCTTGTTGCTCTTTAACCTCCTCATATTATATCACCCATCTTATCCACTAAAGCAAAACACCATCTTTTTGCTGCATTTGTGAGTGATCTCATTCTTTCTAAAAAGCTAGAAAGGATAATGTGCTTTCCTGTTTGCACTGATATTTCACCACTGCCACTCTGCCTTTTAGTAACAAAAAAAGGAGGTCGTAACCTGCGTGAGCTTGGTTCTGACTGGCAGCTGCAATGCTCCTGCTGGGTCTCCTGAGTGGTCTGCATTTGATCTGGCTTTTGACCAATGAGCGGTGTGTGACTAGCGTAACCTATCCGACAGAGCAGTGAAGCAATAACAGAGCAGTGTTTTATATAGAAAATACGGCTTGTCTGTTTTGTCTTTTCAATGCACTGGCTTCACGTGATGACTGTATAAATACCCTCTTTTGGCTCTGGTGAAATTATGACAGTAACCAATAAATCCACCGCCGCGTGACAAAACAAGAACAACTCAAGTCGGCGTCCAAAAGAACGTCTTTGTGTGGCCAGCTGTGGTTTTGAGCAGACGGGACCGCTGAGAGTTTAACAGCCGTGTCAGTGCTTAATTAGTGAGCCGGACCAAAGGAAAGCGCTCATGTTCCTTGTTAAACACGCTGAAGGGCACAGACTTGCTGAGCGGACGGTCTCCAGGTCAGTGGGTCAGACTCGGATGATGAAATTTCCTGTGCAAGCTTCCCGAGTTTGACTGAGGTAAGTGTCTATTAGGAGCATGTGCTATTATTCTCAGGCTGACATTATGTCTGTGTGAGTTAAGTGGTGAGACAAAAAAATAATAATCACCATTTATTCATGCAAAGTAGTCAACCTTTTGCACTTTATATCTTGACTTAAATACCATAAGTATAAAACAGGTGCACTAAAAGGAGATGTATGGCTTCATATTTTCTATTCAGTAAAGTTTAAAAAGCTTAATATTCAGAAAATGTATACAGACATTGGGCCTCACGTGGAGCCTTCATACGCAAGTTATTCTTAGGGCAACTTTTGACATTTTCCAACGTACCAATGTTAATGAGGAGCGAGTGCATGCACTTATGCACGCAGGAAAGATGAATCACGCTGTTTGAGAACACTTCATGAATCCCACGTAGAGACTTCTTAGAGGTTCTGCTCAGAAGAACATTTAAGCTTTGTAGAAAAACATTCAAGCATGAGGCATGTTGTTATTACAGAGAGACCATTCTGTAACAATCAGACAAATATAGTTCCTGGTAGGTCACCTCTTATCCAATCAGAAGTGAGATCTTGACAATCAGCCTTTTTGCTTGATTTAACAGTTTCAAACAATTGTGGATTGAGGAGAAAATAGCTCAAATCATAGCTAGATTTATCGTCTGGTCAAATGTCAGGTAATTGTGAACCCAGATGATTCCCATAATAGAGAAAAACAGGGAGAAAGTAGATGGACACAAATAAACCAAGACTGCAATATCCAACATGAATCATCAAGAAAAACTTGATTAAAAATTCTTTCTGCATTATGTTTTTCTGCTAAACAGTTTTTTCTACAGTTGTGCTCATAAGTTCCCTGGCAATTTGTGATTTGTTTATCCATTTCTGAGAGAATATGAAGAATAACACAAAAACCTTTCTTTCACCCATAGTTAGTGTTTGGATAAAGACATTTATTGTCAAACAACTGTGTTACTCTTTTTAAATTATAATAACAACAGAAACTACTCAAACGACCCTGATCAAAAGTTACCCCAGTTATTAATACGTTGTATTTTCACCTTTAACATCAATGACAGCTTGAAGTCTTTTGTGGTAGTTGTGGATGAGGCTCTTTATTTTCTCAGATGGTAAAGCTGCTCATTCTTTTTTGTAAAAAGCCTCCAGTTTCTGTAAATTCTTGGGCTGTCTTGCATGAACTGCACGTTTGAGATCTCTCCAGAGTGGCTCAGTGATATTGAGGTCAGGAGACTGAGATGATCCACCTCCATGTTTCACAGAAGGAATGGTTTGTTGACTCCTCTCCAAATGTAATGTTTATGTTTGTGGCCAAAAAGTTCAACTTTGGTCTCATCACTCCAAATTACTTTTTTCCAGAAGTATTGAGGCTTGTCTCTGTGCTGTTTGGAGTATTGTAAGTAGGATGCTTTGTGGCATTTGCGCAGTAATGGTTTTCTTCTGTTGACGCGACCATGCAGCCCATTTTTCCTCCTCCAATAAGTGCCTCCTTATTGTGCATCTTGAAACAGCCCCACCACTTTTTCTCTGAGAGTCCTGTATTTCAGCTGAAGTTATTTGTGGGTTTTTCTTTGCATCCAGAACAATTTTCCTGGCAGTTGTGGCAGAAATATTTGTTGGTCTATCTGACCATTTTCCACTTCTTTATTAGAGTTTGAACACTGCTGATTGTCTCAATTCCATTGGCATTCTCAATTCCTTTTATATCCCTTTTCTGTTTTAAACAGTTAAATTACCTTTTCCCGCAGATCCTTTGACAATTATTTTGCTTTCCTCATGACTCAGAAAACAGAAACATCAGGGCAGCACTAGATGAAATATGTGAGGTTCTGCCAGGAGCCCAGAAACTCACTGACCTTTTATTCACACACACTGATTACAAGCAAACAGGTCACAGGTAAGCATGGTTACCTTTAGTAGCCATTCAGACCTGTTTGTGTCAACTTGGATGCATGTTATCAGGCCAAAATCTCCATGGTAACTTTTGAGCAGGGTCATGCAGAGTTCATTGGCTGTTGCAACAAACCCAATGACAAGTTAACAGTGTGATCCACATATTGTTGCCCGCTACAGGTGACCAGCTACAAGCACACACACTGGAGTACATTTACCTTTCCTGTAGTTCTCCTCCACTGCAGCTCTATGACCCACAGTAGACAGTAGTGTGTAATGACCTGCTGTCCTGTTACTCTTGGCTGATCCGTCTCCAGTTTCCCCGGGGCGCTTTGTTTTCCCAGGCTTATCGAGCCTGTGCAGTCAGACGGAACTCCCAGACAAACTCCGACGCACAGTCCAAGAACTTTAATCTGGGATGTACTGCCATCTTGTCCCCTCTCCATAAACACAAGTTATATTCACGTGTATTAAGTATCAGTGCTGTGGAAATTACCTCTGATCTTTGGTATGGGAAAATTTAAACTGCAAAAAAATAAAATACAAAAACAAAAAATAACTCCTCATTGTTTAATTCTCAGTGGACTAACAACTTGAATGACATTACTCATTGGATTTATATCAAAATCCATCTAAACAGTTGTGATGGATAGCTCCTTGCTGTGTAATTCATTTTGAGTCCTGCTGTGACACTACACAACAAACTACAAACAGTGGACTATAACCCTTGAGAGCTTTATCAACATATCATTCAGAACATTCGCCTGCATAAAACTAATTACTGAATAATGATAGCCAACAAGGTCACACCAGGGGTTACCAAGCTTTTTCAAAAAAAGGCAGGTGTGATTATGTGATTGTGCCCCCCAAGGACCAGCGCTCTATTGATTTGTTCAGTAAAGTTTACACATATGCTTGATGCCAAGTATGAACTGTTTTGTGTGACTCTTAGCTGTAGCTTTACTTCTAGTCTTTAGTTCAGTCCTTGAGTAATACTTTTAAAAGGTATTACACTAGGTAATTTAATCATTGAAGACTCAAACTATTTTTTCCTGAATGAATAAATGTATAATATTTACTTGGTACTCATTTTTTCACTTTCTTCCACTTGGTCCCTTTAGAGGTCATGGGTGACTGGAGCCTATCCCAGCAGCTTTGGACCTGAGGCGGAGTACGCTCTGGACAATGGCCAGTTAGTCGCAGGGCTGACATATAGAAACAGACACTGACAAACAACTATTCACTCTCACATTCATTCGACTAGGGACACTGTAGTTTTGCCAGTTGACCTATACATGCATGTGTTGGGCGGTGGTGGGAAGAAGCTGGAGTACCCGGAGAGAACCTACTGTAACACAAGGAGCACATGCAGACTCCTCACAGAAAGGTCTGAGTTGGCCTAAGATGTTCAAGTCGACTGGGTCTTGTTTCTAGAAATTTAGAAAGAGCTCCTTGTTTAATATTAAAAAAACAGAACAATTTCCACTAGGTTTGCTCCAAGACAACAGCATTACCCTACTGGGCCCTTCCACACATGCACTATCCTCCTGCTTTTATTCTGACTTTTTCAGGAGAGCCTGCATGTGTGAACACAATTTCTTTATATTTCTCACTCTGAGATTTTCCGGCCCTAGTACAAACTCTGAAATGATGTTACGTAGCAACAGTGTTAGGAGGTCCTCCAAAGGATCTGTCATGTTGACCCGCTGATGACACTTACGACTGGTGCTGCAAACGGAGTGCATGCATGGAAGCCTCATACTTTACACAGTTTGTTTGTAATTTACTTTTCACTGTTTGGTTATGTTGTTTATATGCTTAAATATGCAAATATACCACCTGGATTACCCTCTTGTGCATGTTTGAACGCACAGGTCAGAGGTCTGAGGGGAAATTTTCCTAACATCCTACAGATGACAAAAAAGGGTTATTTTCTAGAAAAGAGGGCTGTTAGGTGTCTGCAATTTTGCAAAAAAAAAAAAAAAAAAAAAAAAGCTTCGAGAAAATACATACTGTCCCTTTAAGAGACATGTGTCCTATAGAACATGTACTTTGTTGAATGGCCTCTACCTGGGTTATGCAAAAAGGAGCACAAAGAAATAAATGTGAAATAAAGATACAGTGCAGAGATATCGGTGGACCCCAGACAGCAGTGAGTCCAAAGCACAAAGGACCTGTCAGATAATAAAGAGTGATCCATGGTTCTTTGGAAACACAAGAAAAGATGAGGAATGCCTGTGTGAGTGAAAAGGTCACTTCACTCTTTGGGAGACCAGAGGGAGAAGAGCTTGGCCTCAGAGATCAATTCACAGCAGATAGAAGCTGAATGCCTGCTGACTGCACCATGGCCCAGAGGTTTGAACCTGACACAAGCAGCGCAGTGAGGAGGAGTGCACTGGTAACGTAAGAGGATGGCCGCTGCAGTGTTTCTTAGTGATGACAAAGGCTAGGTTGAACAAGGGGACAACAAGGGAGTATCTGAGCAAATGGGAGAACTGTATTAAAATGATTATGGACAAAAAGGCTACCTCCCTGATGTGCAAAGATTTTTTCCAATTCATGGCGTGAAGGGGTTGCTTACTGATGCTATGGTCGCTCAAGCATGTACTTAATCATTCTGGACAAAGCAACTATAAAAAAGTGACTATAGTAGAAAAAAAAAAATATATATATATATATATATATATATATATATATATATATATATATATATATATATAACTGTATATAATAATTTGAATGGAGGGTGTATTTTAGATGTTTTTGGAAATCAACATTGCACAATCTTAGGTTCCATTCATCAAGTACTTAGATGTTATTAGAGGTTGTTAATGAAATTTTTGCTCTTTAATCTTTAAGAGCTGAAGAGTGTGCAGAAGGATTTGGACTTCCAAAATCAACAACTCAAGTTAACTCTGGTGGGTGTTACTCTTCATTAGGTTATTCCAAATGTATCAACAAATAAGTAGAAAAGTGCTGTTCCAGGTTGTCTGATATATCACCTTTCACCACTAGATGGAGTCACAAACAATTATTAGTCAAAATGTTATCAGACACATCCTGTACAAAGGCCTGGATGTGATTATTATTATTATTATTTTCACAAATCGGAAGTTAAAAATAAAAAAAATCTACATACAAACAATTCCAGCAAAGAAAATTCTATAAAAAAAACATTTTGGACCCTTTTGGTAAATGGTATGTGTTCAATCACTGAACAGAACTGAAGTTCAGTACTGTTATTGTTGAGTTAGCAGATATAAAATGGCTGCTGCACAGAGATAATAGCCCATGTGCAGTTTTTATTCTCTGGACACAACAACACTTACATAATTCCTTTGTGTTTATTTTGGTGGTCCATTATTTTTCAACATCATCAAACATTGAAGATGCCCATAAAGGCTATTGTTCCCATCAGATATAACAGAATTAGAGTGAGGTTTATCAAATATTTATTTTGGAGAAGTAAAGTTAGACCAGGGAAAAAAATATCTGCAGAAATTGCATCCCAATTGTGTTCACTGTTTTGGGTTTGAGTGAACAGAGGAAATTCTCCACAATAAAAACCTCTCCTTTGAAGATTGCATTTTTGTGAAAACGCTCAGTGTGTGTCTGTGGAGAATCTTACAATATAGTCTGACCACAGCAAAGGAACAAAAAATATCAACAATTCAGAAAGAATACAAGAGATTTTATGAGTTGATTCTTTATTTTTTTTTTTTTTTTTGTTAAAAAAACTTTTTTTTAAGATGTCCTGGATGACAAAAAATACATAATTTCTGCTCAAAATCTGGCCGAGCTGGGATACACAGCAGTGTTATAAAGTGCCTGCAGGTTTGACTCTTAGAGATGCATTGCGTTAAATGTTATAGTACAAAGTTACCTTACCACAACACACTGAAGTTTTAAATAGTGCATAATTGCCTCAACATAACATTCTTTGTATCTGCCTGAAAAACACAGTGAAATGAGCAGAACGTATGAGGAGTGGAATAGCAATTTGCCACGAGATGCTTTTAAAAACTCTGCACTGCTCCTTTATAATGTTCTATTTAACGCCTCAGCAATTTTCAAATTTGATGTGATTATCAGGAAATAAATGTGTGTGACAGTGTATCAAATAAAGCTCAGGCCCAATGTATGCATTTGGTGAAGGTGGCAATAGTAAAGAGGTATTTTTAAAATCAAAATACAATAAAATGACACGAGAATGACTAATACGCTGGTTGTGGTCTTTGTTGTTCTCCATTTAAAATCCCAGGACAGGTCTCAGGTTTCACAGCTCCTCTGACACACTCTACGTGACGCCTAGGCAAAAGATTTACAGATACAGATTTGCCATTGGAGCTAAAAAAGCCTTGACTCAGGCTCATACTTGTTCCATTAATACCTGCCACAACCTTATTCAATAAAAGGCAATTCACAGGCTGCACTACTCAGTGTCCCCTTAATGTGATAAATGTTCCTCTGCTGAGGGTTCGTTAGCTCATCTCTTTTGTTTTTTGTTGTTCAGACTGTTCGGATTTTGGTCTGCAGTTTTCAAATGGTTTTCTAAAGACGGGCCGGTCTGAGTATTTCACAATCTGCTCAGTTACTGGGATTTTCACGCACAACCATTTCTAGTGTTTACAAAGAATGGTGTGAAAAGGGAAAAACAAAAGACCCCACCAGGTGCCACTCATCTCCACTGCAAATAGGAAAAAGAGGCTACAATTTGCACAAGCTCTCAAGACTAGAAAAATGTTGTCTGGTCTGATGAGTCTCGTTTTCTGGTGAGACATTCAGATGGTAGAGTCAGAATTTGACATAAACAGAATGAGAACATGGATCCATCATGCCTTGTTACCACTGTGCAGGCTGGTGGGGGTGGTGTAATGGTGTGGGGGATGTTTTCTTGGCACACTTTAGGCCCCTTAGTGCCATTTGGGCATCGCTTAAATGCCACGGCCTACCTGAGCATTGTTTCTGACCATGTCCATCCCTTTATGACCACCATGTACCCATCCTCTGATGCTACTTCCAGCAGGATAATGCACCATGTCACAAGCTTGAATCATTTTAAGTTGGTTTCTTGAACATAACAATGAGTTCACTGAACTAAAATGGCCCCCACAGTCTCCAGATCTCAACCCAATAGAGCATCTTTGGGATGTGGTGGAACGGGAGCTTCGTGCCCTGGATGTGCATCCCACAAATCTCCATCAACTGCAACAATCTATCCTATTAATATGGGCTAACATTTCTAAAGAATGCTTTCAGAACCTTGTTGAATTAATGCCACGTAGAATTAAGGCAGTTCTGAAGGCGAAAGGGGGTCAAACACAGTATTGATATGGTGTTCCTAATAATCCTATAGGTGTATATGAAAAGGTCATTTTGAATATAGAACAAGAGCTGTCTATAACACTTGTATGGGAAATCAGAGCAACCCATTAATAATTATTATTTTGAGATATAGCCTCAACAGAGTGGCTCACATTAGATCACATTTGGATACAAATTGTTCCTGTAATTGAGAATAACTATTTTGTCAAAGATAGCATTTGTGTCATTAAAAAAGAAAAGGCCAGAATGGTCCTTGGGCACTTTAACTTGAATGTCAAATATCTAAAAGTTCAGACACCACTGATTTAAAGCTATTTTACCGTTCTGTCCGACAACCCTCCTTTCCTGTCACTTTGTCCTACACTGTTCTTTATTGCAGACAATATACTGGTGATAGAAACCTACCTCAGGGTTTCCAGTGGCTCCAGTGGGGCACAAATCATTTTCTCCGCTCAAATTATTCAAAGATGCCTTAAGGTTTGAGACAATTATTGTTAAATTAGGAAGAACCATAAATGCTTTGTTTTTTCACAAACAGGGAAGTGTTTACTGCCTTCACATGCCTGGTTTCACTTAGTGTTCTCCTGCATGCGTCAAACTGCTTGAGGCCGCTCCAAATGTGGCAGACGGGATCATTTTCATTTGTAAATGGAAATGTAATCAGAAGATAATGAAAGCATCACACGTCTCCGACTGAATCAATCTGCATTTCAATCCTGTCGTTATGCTGTATTGGTTTAACAATGCACTTGAGGCTCTTATTTGTGTAACTGTGTAAAAGTCAATGGGAATTTTCATTATGACAATTGCAACAAGAACTCTTCCACAGTTAAAGCTTTTTATTCGACTGAATCCTTTCAGGAGCACAGTGTCAAAAGTTGAAGTGTAGACGTTGAGTACCTTGTTTTTGTGTGGATGGATGACTGGATTGTTAGAATGTTGCTTAAAATGTCCACACATATTTTAAAAAACTAATACGACTGTTTAACAAATTATCTCTAATAACATGAGACAACTGTAAATGCTAAGATATGCTTTACTCTAATAAGAAATAACAGCATTCTGACTTGGTTTGATCTACCTATCTACTCTGAACCATTGTTGTAGCGTTACTTTGAATACCACAGCATTACTCACAGTTTTTTCACCAAATTACCTCCAGCTATTCATTTGAACATACATGCCCTTTGCAATGGCAGGCCATATAATCAGTTTAGCAGTGCATACAGAGGGCATAAAGTGGTCCTGCAGGATTAAGGCTGAACAAAATCAATGTCCAGACTAGGCATGGGACAATTTTTGACTTTTGTGTCACAATTATCTTAGCCACAATAATTGCAATTAACAATATTTTTACAATAATTATTTAATCATGCTTACAGTTTGGAAATGTTGCTAAAACATACTGGAATCACTTTACAGTACTTTTTGTGGTTAAACAAAATTGCACTTTGTTGAAAGTAAGTCAAGTCACCTGAATGAATCCATTTACTAATACTGTCATTATAGTGCCACCATTATAGAAAACACTATACAATACTGAGACATGGTATAACAGAGCATTGCATCACAGTCAAGCATCAGGACTTCAGAAGTCCTGTGCCTGTCCTGCAGCAGGTTCACACTGCCTTTTCTTAAGCACAAGACTCCTCAGCACCTGTCCACCGCTCTATCAGCTCCGTCAGTCACACCCACAAGACCTGGTCCCATCTAATCGCAGGCAGACAAGAAAGATCCTTAAAAGTGAAGAGCGAGATTAGATAGAGCTGGATTTCATTTTTCCAAAATCGGAAAAAGCTGTTTTCCCACATTAACACAGAAAATCCACTATGTACACAGACCATTACACATTTCAACAACTCTTCGTTCATAGCAGACAAAGCTGCGCCACAGAGCATACAGTACATTGTATGAAGCAGGAGCTTCAATATAATAGCCAATAAAATGACAAAATAGAAAATAAATTGAATAAAACTCACTGACTTACTACCAACACTTGAGGAGTATTTGAATACAAAGTCCACCCTTTTTTCTTTCCTCAAGAAGAGTTCACTTACTCTGTTTCACAGTTCATCTGTAGTTCCAGCAATGCAACCTTTTGCCATGGAGGCTAATGCTAAAATTCCAGTCTGTCTTGTCGTATTTATAGCATAAGATGTCATTTTCTTTATGGACAATAATGTCCGCTCTAAAAAATATCTTTGCTTGTGTATGCTTCTAGCTCCAGTAGTCCTAGGCTACGCTCTCTGACCAATCAAAAAACGTAAAAATGCTGACGTTATTGCACACCTGCTAGCTGGCCTGGGCACCTGTGGTGTGGCCCCCCAGACCGGGGGATCCACATATAGTTTGAACCTATAGGCCCCACAGTACTTGTTCCAGCCCTGCTGCATGATGCTCATGTATCTGTCAGACATCACTGCTCCTGAATCAACACAGCCTTGAGGCAAATAAAGCTGCTTCGCTATTTCAGTCAGGGTGTGGTGAAAAAAAAAACAAAAAAAACAAACAGCCCGCAATTATCTCAATGAACGATTATGCCAATGATAATAAAATTATCTTAACTGTTTTTATTGCGATGAGCAGTATAATAAGTCTGGACTAGGGTTGTCCCACCCCTAGTCCAGACTTACAGATACTGTTTTGTATGAAGATGATGTTGCTCCACAAGCATTTAAGCAGATTGCACATGATAAAGACATCTAGTCTCCAGGGCCACACTTTTCTTACAGGATCAGTACACTGTGAGCACAAGCATGAGGTTTGCTGTCCACGTCATACACAAGAAACTCGGCTTGTCCAAAACATTCAACATGCCACAGAAAGGAGCCTGACACTGACTATAATCATGATAAACTGCACTCCTTTTACTTTTACTATTTACTACTACTTATACTTTTACTTACTGTTTTCCAGTAACATTGTCAGAGATACTCGCCTCTGTGTGGACAGGGCATCAACCTTTTGCAGGTGTGTAAGTCTGTCAGTTAAGTGAAACAAGGCTGCATACCATAGAAGAGAGGGCCTCGAGAATGAAGCAAAGGCCCTGGAGCAGTCAAATGCTCTCCTGTGATCCCACTGATGTTTCAGCTTAACCCTAATCGAGGAGGCGCTCAGTTGACGCAGTCCTTCATATATTACTCATTTAAGCAGCTCTCCTTGAGCTGAAAGAGACGTCCCTTACTCCCCGGTGTCAACTTTTCAAAGATCAATTGTAATTTAGGCTGGATAACCTCAACGACTTCTGATGGATTGCTCATACAGACTCATGGGGATCATGGGATCGATACGTTTTAGAAAATAAAATGAGCACTCTGTGTTTTGGAGTGAGTACTGGAGGGAAAAACCTACTCCATTTACCCGGATCCCCACTGAGCCTGGTGTTAAGTTACAGATGAATAATCTCGCTAATGACATATTGGTCTAAAGGTGTGCTTTTCCATGTGGGGCTAATAGGGGTTTGTGCTCTGTGGTAATTGTGACTTCCTGCCTGATGACATTCATGGTGATTTTGTAAGGATCAGCTGCTGTTTAAATTGCATAATTGTGGCTTTAAAGACTGATTTGAAGCCAAGAGCTCAGGGGTGAGGGAATGTCGAGCATGTGGCCCTGCATGTGCATTGTTATTGTTATGAAATGTTTCTAGATGACAAACTAGATTCAGAATAACTGCAAAAAAAGTAAGATGCAACAGAGCAAACTGCACTCAAAAAAATGAACTTGGTAGGTTGTGCACTTTACATAATAAATTTAAATTTAGTTTAGTTATAATAATTGTTTTTGCTGACTTGAAATGTATTTTTCTATTTAGGTCCACTTAATTATGTCCAAAATTAATTCTACAAATTCTTAACGTGTTGTCTAAACTGCAACCATTTATGTTAAGTAAAAAATTGTACATCCACAGGGTGGCAGTATAGTGCGACAATTGCCATGAAACTCTACTGAAGAAGAAAAATCAAGTCAGACTCCATGTGCGCATTATGGAACTCTGCACACCTGCGTGACCCCCTGCAAAGTTTTTCTTCTAATAGTTTTGACAATGTATGTATGTATGTAACTTTGTCATGTAAAGTGTATTTCTTTATGTAACTTTGTCATTTAAAGTGTATTTCTTTATGTAACTGTCATGTAAAGTGTATTTCTTTATGTAACTTTGTCATTTAAAGTGTATTTCTTTATGTAACTTTGTCATGTAAAGTGTATTTCTTTATGTAACTTTTCTTTGTCATGTAAAGTTTATTTCTTTTTTACATGCACAACGTATTCTATGTGACATGTTTTGTTGTCTCATAAAGAGTCTCAATTTGATGAACAGTTTGAATTTGTTAAACAGTTGTGTTGATAAACTGTTGGTTAATAAAGGAACTAATTATTGTTAAGTTGAGTTTACTTGAGTAATTTGTGTGGAACCTGATGACGAACTTAAGTTATTTAAACCTAACTAGTAAGATTATAATTTGGGTAAAGCATTTAATTTTGATTAACAAAGATTTAATTGAATGTTTTCTTTTAAAATCATTAATTTACTTTGAGTTGACATAAATGTAATATGTAACATCTAAACAAATTCGGTTGGCCCATATAACATAATTGACTTTTGTTAGTTTAGCTCAAATGTATTTTGTTAAACAAAAATTGGTGATAATAGTTGGCATGAATCAAAAAATATAATTTCTTCTAAAACGACAACAATAGGTTTAATAACCTCAAAATATTTGTTTTCAACTTACATAATAAAATCACGTGGAACCTGTTGACAAGAAAAAAATAATTAAAGTCAAGGTTTTATTTTTTTGAGTGTGAAGAAATACATATATTAGTATAAACGTTATGATTTAATGTGATACTTATACTTTATGCTAATTACTTGATTAGTTACCCCTGCATGCAGGAATAATTAGTCATTCATTCACTTTCTTCTGCCTAGTCCCATTAGGGGTCGCAGGTGACTGGAGCCTATCCCAGCAGCTTTGGGCCTGAGGCGGGGTACACCCTGGACAATGGCCAGTTACTCGCAGGGCTGACATTTAGAGACAGACATCCATTCACTCTTACATTCATCCACTAGGGACACTTCAGATTTGTCAATTGACCTATACATGTAGGTCGCCCGTGTTTGGGCGGAGGGGGGAAGCTGGAGAACCCACAGTGACAAGGGGAGGACATGCAGACATCACAGAAAGGCTTTTACTAGATGATTAGGAACGGATCCTAATTGTTTAAACATTGTGGCATGACTCTAATCCTCAATATGGCGTATGCTAAAATAATCTAAATGTTATGCTCATAGACAAACTTAGAAACTATGCTTGAGGTTAAAACATTTATTTTGTTGTTGAAGTAAAAGGCAAGCCTGTCTGCTCTGTTTGTTGTGTAGTTAGATCCCAATATCCTACACCAAGTGAAAAATATGTTTGGATAAAGTAAACACTCTTCTGCAAAGTCCGGACACCCATTGAGTTGCTGACAGAGACAATTTTATGCAGGCTAGTTTTGTGGTGACTGAGCCATTAGCTAAAAAACAGAATCCTTATAGAGAGGGAGTTGTTGAAGGAGTGTCATGTGGCCATTTCTGAGCTGCAAGAAGAAGAACCTACCTCTCTAAACCTGAGCGGTGAATAGGATCATCATCAGAAGAAATGCTGTTAGTGATGCAAGTAGTGAGACAGACCTTACTGTTCTGTAAAAAATCAGCTGCAATCTTGTGTAAAAATGTGCGACAGATCACAAAGTAGTCAGATGTTGTTCTGTTCATGGGTGGGTGCAGCAGCTGAATGGGCCAATTTACAAAATAGGTGTTTGCACTTTCAAAAGCCATTCTGAGAGTGCTTTATGGGCTGCATGAGATGGAATTAAACCCAAAAGCAACAATGTTTGATCCGGTGTATTGGAAGGAAGATTACATTTCCTTAGTCTTACTCTACTCTCAGCTTTTTAAGTTGAGAAGTGTAAAATACCAAAAAACTGAAAAAGGACATATAAAAATCTTTGTGAACTTATAAAAGACTAGTTGCAAAGTCATTTTTGTTACAATGGCCTTTTATCACTTAACGACAATAGTAAATTGTTGTTACTCTCAGTAACACTACCATCTGGTTGCTATAAATAATAGAATTGTAAATGATAGAAAATGTTCAAAAATGAAGGGGCATCCACCAACTGGATGTTCTTTTAAAAAATTAAGACGCATTTGCTCTGACCTGGATGCCCAGAAGACCTCCCCAGGAAGGCGTCGAGGAAGCATCCAGAACAGATGCCCCGAGCCACCTCAGCTGGGTCCTCTCAATGTGGAGGAGCAGTGGCTCTACTCTGAGCTTCCCCTCCTAAGGTGGCGGACGGTTTGCCAGAATCCTTTTGAGGCCGACTGAAATTCTTTCTCCATGGCCTCACCAAACTCCTCCCAGACTTGAGTTTTTGTCTCCTCAGGAGGCCCACAAGCCAACCAGGGCCACAACTCCTAGTGGCCGCATTGACATTGGAGGCGGAGCACATGGTCCATTCAGACTTAATGTCTCCAGTCTCCCTCTGAATCTGGTCGAAGCTCTGCTGGAGGTGGGAGTTGAAGATCTCTCTGACAGGGGACTCGGCCAAATGTTCCCAACCAACTTTCACAGTAAATTTGGGTCTGCCACGTCTGTCCAGTTTCCTCCACCGCCATCGGATCCAACTCACCACCAGGTGGTTATCAGTTGACAGCTCCACTTCTAAGACATAGGGCCAGAGATCAGACAAAATTAATTCAGTCAATTATCAACCTCCAGGCCTAGGGTGTCCTGGTGCCACGTGCACTGATGGACACCATAACTAACACGGTGTTTGTTATGAACAAACTGTGACTAGCACAGAAGTCCAATCATTGCCGATGCCCACGGGAATGCTAGCACGGTCCTTGCCCACATGAGCATTTAATGTTTCCCACAGGTTTACATGGCAAAGATACCAAAATGCAAGTTATATATTTTATTTTTGAAAAAGGCTTGTAAATGTTACTTACTCAAATGAAAATATTTACTTAAAAAAGTGTACAGAGGGAGCCTGAGCAAGATTTCCAGGTTTTCTTTCACAATCAGATTGTACCAAGGCAATTAATGACAGGTGGTCACAAAAATTTACCATTGTAAGAAAATATGTCAGTTTACAGTATGCATGTGCAAACTCAACTGAACTTACACATCCATTACAATACTTTCCAAAGTTCATTCAAGTAATAGCCTACTTTATGTTTAATGTAGCTCATTTTTGAGCTGGTGTCTTGCTGGTCTCATGGACTCCTTAACCATTGCGCCGGTGTAAAGAAAGTTGTATTCTTTTCAAAGCCTTCTTTTTTCCTCCCATTCGTCCTTGTAGCAGTGACAACTCACTCCAAGCAAAGGTCAGGACATGCTAATTTGGCCATTTTGGTATTATTGATTCACACTTTTATTCATCAGTTTGTGAATCCAAATGCACTTTCTATCTTTTCATCCAGTTTTTTAAGTTATTGTTTGACTCCTGCCAGCAAGGTGGGGCTGCAGTTGACAAATGCTATAAATGGTTTCAAAGTTCCTGAAAGTCTTTAGTTTGCCTTTTGTAAAGGCCTCTAGCAAATGATTACAACTGTGAGTTTTGACGAATGGTTTAGCACCAATTCATCGTGTTTTATCACACCTGCAAAAAAAAAAATCACAAAACAAAAAAAAGAAGAATAAAAATAAGAAGCAAATCATTGTTTATTGCTGTTTCTTGAGAATGCCTTTTAAATGAAAACCTGATAACATTATGCCGGCTCCTTGTTCACACATCCTCCCAAATAAAACATTAACACTGCATTAAATCTGCCCTCTGTTCTGTCGCCGCTACGAGGACATGTGAAAAGCCGAAGACTGCATTTCACCGACGCGAGGCAGCCTTTATAAAGAAATGACATCTCCTATTTCCACACAAGTGTAAAATTGACATCGCTTCATGTCAAATCTTGTCACCTGTAGAGGATTTTCATTGTCGCCTGCAGCTGGAATAAGACTCGTGTACACAATGAGCAAAAAGACACTTCATCAGGAGGACTAGATTAGTGGAATATGGAGTGGCGCCGTGTGCTGCCAGCAGAGCGAAGGGGATAAAGCATGTTGGATTCCTCTCATTGCAGCCAATTGATCCTTCAAAGAGAACGCAATCATAGGCTTCCTCATTTTCAGAAAAATAAATAAATAAAGGAAATTGACAGTAATGTGATACGCTCAAATGTAAAAATGACAGATGCCACAAATCACGGGCTTGTCCAGTAAAGCAGATGAGAAGTCATTTGGATTAAGGGCTTAAGGGCTCCAGGGTTGTCGGCCCATATGTTCTCTCCATGTTAAGTGCATGTGTCACACCAGCGGACATTACATATGTCAGAAAAAAAAGCCAGCGTGAACAGCTCCAGCATCTGCACAATAGCAATAGCCCTTCTTCTTTGCTGTACTCTCATTCTATTATGGTTGTAGCTATGACCAGTGAAGCCAGACACTTGTCGCGACCACTCGCCCATTGCATCTATATTTCAGAAACATGTCCAAACAAGCGTTGCCAGGCTCATTAAGCAGCGACCAGTGCTTTCCAACAACACCAAACAAATAAGACTCACAGCTCCTGTTATGCTTTTATTGGAAGTTGTAGTGTTGTAGTGCAAACCAAAAGCTATACTATGACAAACCCAGGACCCGTGGGTATGTGGGGAGACATACCATGGAATAGTTCTATAATCCAATCTCACACCAGTGACAGATTTCTTGGCTTGTTTGCTACAACTCTCGTCGTTCCACTTCAACTGATGAGTACATTCTTGGTTCTTTAGAAAGTGGATATTTTATGGCGAGTTGTGAATCAAGAAAAACTTGCACATTCCATATGGCAGGTACTTTTGTAAATCAACAACAAGCCTGAAGAGCAGAAATGGCATCGTCTAACAAAGTACCTGACATATAGAACCACAGAGTTTGTGATGGTATTCTTGAAAATAAGGACTACAAAGCAAAGAAAAGCCAGGAAGTTGGCCACTTCGCTGAGGGCAAAGATTTTTCGGAACAAACATGCATTTGATCAGAATTCTGTACTTTGCTTAGAACTGAGAAGAGTTAGACTTAAAGACAAACTTATGGCTTTGTAGTTTATTTTCCATGAACACAGGACAATGAATACTCAACTCAGTTTTGCTCTAGAGACATAAAGATATAGAGCTCCAGTAGTTATGTCTTTCATCTCATTCAGAAGTAGAAGTTCTTCATTTTATAACAATAGGGGGGTTGAGGAATAAGTTGGTCCAGTCCAGATTGAAAGTTCAGTCTGTCTTGCTATTTAATTACCAGATGTGACTGAGACCTTTAAAAAGTGGCCTAGAATCAAAGTGAACACTGTTGTCAAGTACAACACCCTAGAGTTTTTGTGAAATTAATTGTAAAAGTTGTTTGAAATTAATCAATCCACTTTCTGTTATAAAGTAATCTACTGGTGGTCCTTTTAACTTTATTTTTTGGCAGTTTTGTAAAATAAAAGTGTTCCTGGTCCCTCAAGACATAATCTTATCAGCCGTGGAGAAAGTGTAAATGTCAGGTAAAATACTGTACAGATCTTGAGGCAGTATTATTTCACTGAGGTTCTACTGAGGCCCAAAAGATATGTCCCTCTTTCTGACCCTGAAGGAGCTGCCACACTGTGTGATAAGAGTGAAGCCTGAAAATCTGCCTCAGAGCTGAATTCAGACTTCATTTTGTGTGCCATAGGCTGATCGTCTGGGGACCCACATGGAAACATGGATTCCATTAGCCATAAGCCATAGGTGGCTTGTTGTGTTTGTTTTATTTAGATTTTTGATAATTTTCCAATTTTGTTGTTATATTTAATAAAGCACTTGTTTACATTCATCCATTTTTATTACAGTACATAATAACAGGACAGGGCTTTATTTAAAACACCAAAGCAAAGAATTAGTTAATAAAGTTACATGTTAGCAAACTATTAAGAAAACACTATTAAGAAATAAAATTTGACATTAACTTTTAATTAAAAATGTAATGTTTAAAAATTACTCAAATTCAGGTTGTTCTAATGTACTGACCACTGCCATGTTGAATTATTTTTATTTATTTATTTAAAAACAACAATGCAGTCACACATAGTTAATTAATGAATATTGCAGCTGATGTGAGGCATATAAAGTTTATAGCAAATAATAATTCCCAACTCTTGGTCCTTGGTTGGTCTTTTGTTTTACATTACACTATTGCTACTAATTACTACAAAAACATTTGGAAATACAACTCCATAAATACTTCAATGCATTTACACAACATTTATAAACTCATCCACAATAGTACAAATAATGTCAAGCACCAAGTATGGAATTTGTTTAAAATCTCCAAACAAACAAAATTCAAAGCTTTTTTCAAATGACACGGCAATATCCTTTTTCCTGGCATCAAAAAAATGAATGTTATACCTATAGACACATTTCAATGACTTGGACACTGTTAAAAAATAGTATGCTAAAGTTGGATTGAGTTAGTTTTTTTTTTGTTTGTTGTTGAAGTAAGTCGGTTTGCTTCGTTTGTTGTGTAGCTGGCTCCCGACATGCTAAACTGGATGAACTGAAGTGATAAATGTCTTTGGAGAAAGTAAAGACTCTTCTGCAAAGTCTGGGCACCCAACGAGCTGCTGACAGAGACAATTTTATGCAGGCTAGTTTTGTGGTGACTGAGCCATTTGCTAATAAACTTAAATCCTCACAGAGTGAAGGAGTGCCATGTGCCACTGCTGAGCCGCAAGCATCAGACAAGTAAACTTTCTCAAGTTTCTCTTCAAACCTGAGCTGTGAGCACAGTTATTATCAGACAAGAAGTATGTTATACACTATACTTAGAGATATAGAACTCAATGGCACCAATTAGGTCACTGTACTGTGACATATTACATGCAGCCCACATTTCCCATTGATTACTGCAAAATAAAAAGAAATATGTGTAGAAATAGTGCAGACAAAAAAACCTTCAAGACCCTTTAAAATGACTGGCTATATCTTCACCACATGACCATGTGATAAGAAAACCAACAATATCTGTGGATACCAATTATATCATTTATACAATATGTGAGTGTATTGGCAATAAACTGATGTGGATAAAGATTGAAATTTTATATTGTTAATTTATCCATCCATCTTCTACCACTTATCCGAGGCCGAGTCGCAGGCGCAGCAGTCTTAGCAAAGACGCCCAGACTTCCCTCTCACCAGACACTTCCTCCAGCTCTTCCGGGTGGGATACTGAGGCAGTCCCTGCAGCGTGTCCTAGGTCTTTCCTGGGGTTTTCTTCCGGTGGGACATGCCCGGAACACCTCCCTAGGGAGGCATCCAGGGGGCATCCTAAACAGATGCCTGAGCTCCTTACTCTATCTCTAAGGAAGCGCCCCGCCACCCTGCAAACAAAGCTCATTTCGGCCACCTGTATCCGGAATCTTTTTTTTTCGGTCATGACCCACAGCTCATGACCATAGGTGAGAGTAGGAACGTAGGTCGACCGGAAAATTGAGAGCTTCGCTTTGCAGCTCAGCTTCTTCTTCAACACAACAGACCGGTACATCGACCGCATCACTGCAGAAGCTGCACCGATCCGTCTGTCGATTACCTCACTCGAGAACAAGACCAAGATACTTGAACTCCTCCACTTGAGGCTGGAGCTCTCCACCAACCTGAAGGGTTGTTAAATTATTCAAAATAAAAATGCATTAGTGTGGACTTGGCCATAGATGAATAAACCTGCCACACTGCAGGATTACTTTTTTTCTGATATTCTTTGTTTTCCCCATAAAGCTCATTGGAAGGGTAATTGTAATTTACTGTAGGCTATACCTGTCTTATGTAAGCCTCACAATGCTCATTTAGTGGAAGAGACGATTCTACTCTCGCTGAACCGAGTGCTTACTGCTGCGAGTTATGAGCCTGTGCGCTCTTTGTTACCCATGCTGTTTGATGCCTCCTCTGTCTCCTCCGACACAAGACTCTGAGTGGTAATTAAGGGAAAAGCCCCAGCCCCCTCTTGTGCGTTAGCCACGGCCCGCCCTGACGCTTACTCATATCCACCTGCTAATTAATGAAGTGCTATGAAAAGGTTAGCCAATCAAATCAGTGGGCACATAAATCAAACACTGTTTCTTCTTTCCTTTGGGATGCAAGCAGTACTGGCAGATAAATAATCAGTGGACAGTTTGTGTAGCATCAGTTTAGCCTGTGAACAAGGCCTTGTAACAGGTCAAAAAGCTCAGCGAACTGTTTTTATTTTTATTTTGTATTTACAGTATTTGCCAGGACAAAAAAAAAATCCCTAGTGTGTGCATTTTAGTGGATGGGTTCCCCAAATCCAAATCCTTTTCAGTGAAGACCGAGGTTAGAGTCCCCAAAAATATTGCTATTTAATCCCAATATTCTAAATAAAGCGGTCAGAAAAATTAAAGTGGTTGCAGTTTCTGATAAATAAAGACCTTAAGTGATTACTTTGTTTGAAAACGCTGTCTTGCCCTATAAAGCAACACTATGTAACCTTTGTAACAAACAGGCTGCAGTATAATACATAATGTGCACAACCTTTCATTAGGGTCTATATTTAAGTGTTTGCATGCACTGCAGCTGTGGGAATAGTGCTGTTTACATGTTAATAACAGATCCAAATGAACTAGTGACATTACACTTAAAGCTCTTTTCACACATGTTCTCTGGAGGACCTTGAAGAATAGCCTCTAGATACTATCCTGAACAGTGCGTTTACACACACTAATGAAGTACGGAGGATGTAACAGAATTGGTGTTCGTGCATGTCAGGAGATAGTCCAGGTGGTTTTCTGTTCCGGAGGGGGATGGGTAGAGCAGGGAGTGACACTTAATTAGTTTACAAACTAACAAAGATGGTGGATAATTGAGCCCACTCCTTTGCATTGACAGTGATTAATAACCTAATAGTGATAAATGCTTTTGAACATGTAAGCAACAAAACCCAAGAGTAAAGGTTAAAACAAAAGCATCAGGACTTTCAAAGTGAAGACGTTTCATCTCTTCTCAGAGACACTTTGTCAAATCTGAGTTCAACTGTTTCCAGATGAAAAGCCTTCACCGTGAAAACCAGATGCTTTCGCTTTAACCTTTTCTTCAAGATGACCTGGATGACCGAGAACCTTCACAGACATAACCCAAGAGTGAAAAGAAATAGGCTGTAGAGAGTGTTTCTGCGGTGCTTCTGCGCTCTCAGATCACATTGTCAGACGCATGAGTCATTTTTTATTATTCTTTTTTTGGATCCTTTTTGCCTTATTTGAACTCATTGAAACAAACTCATTGAAACAAAATGTGAAAAAAACTGTCAATTCATGTTAAACATGGACACAGAACACATTTGAGAAGATTTCTTTAATGAAACGTCATCAGGCTTGAACAACCTTGATGGTAGAATACTCAAAGCAGTTGCTGACATTCTTTCTAAACCCATTTGTCATATTTTCAATAGATTAATTCTGAGTGGAACTTTTCCAGAATTTTAGAAATGGGCAAGAATTATACCTCTGCCCAAAGATGAAAAAACAAGATTTTAGAGATGATTTTTATTTAAATAATTGATTATTTAAGTGAAAACGAATTGCTCACAAATTCACAACATGCATACAGACGAGGGCTTTCAACTAGCACTGCTTTAGCAGACAAGACTGATCAATGGTTGACAGGTCTAGAAGAGCGGAAATTAGTGGGAGCTGAATTTTACTTTACTTTGAATTTTACTGCAGCTTTTGATGTGATTGACCACAGTCTTTTAAAAGCTAAGCTCAATTCCTATGCTTTTTCACCTTTAGCACTTGACTGGATTAATATCTTTGTCTCCAGTAGAACACAGCAAGTGTTTTTCAATGGCTACTTGTCAAGACGTCATGTGGCATTCCACAGGGCAAATGTTTGGGCCCACTTTTGTTTCTAATATTTATAAATGCCTTGCTGCATGTTGTTAGTCAGGCCAGTATTGTAATGTATGCTGATGATGCTACCTTTTACTCTGCGTCACCAACAATATTTCAGCTGAGTGAGTCTCTACAGCATGAGTTAAACATCATTAACGATTGGGTTAAAATGTACAAATGCATTGTATTTAGCTGCAGAAATGTTTTATCAAACACTACTGTACTAATCGGTCAACAGAGGGAATATTGGTTGAGCAGGTCACTAAAACTAAACTACTGAGTGTTAGATTAGACAATATATTTTCTAATAGGTAAAAGGATTAAAATGTCAAGAAAGTTTTCTGCAATACTGTCCACCAGCTGTGATCAAGAATGTTGTTCAGGCTCTGGTTCTGTCACACCTAGAGTATTGCCCAGAAGTTTGGTAAAGAAACTTCAAATTGCACAGAACAGAGCAGCCAGAGGGGTACTTTGTGGTTCTTTTTGCACCAATGTGAACCTGAAGCATCATCACCTCTGTTGGTTATCTATTGAGGCTAAGCTAAAATCCAGTTTATTGATGTTTATGTAAAAGGTTATGGTTGATAAAGCAATAAATTACATATAATTGAATAACATTTTTTGTCATGAGCATAGAACCTGTAAGTAAGCGCTGGTATTTTGAATGCCCCACGTCCAAACTCGTATGTGACAAAAACTATTATTTACAGAGGTGTTTTAGTGTAGCAGAAATCAATTTTTATTTTTTATAGAATGAACAAATTTCAAGGATTTCTTTTTAACAGTTTTTGATTTGTCTGTATTTGTATGTTTGTTTTGTCATGTTAAATTGTGATTATTATTGTTTTTTTAGTTGTTTTTTTTTTTTCACTTTTACAAGCACTTGCACTTTATTGTTGTGTCATGTAAGCATTTTTAATTGTTGATTTGCATAGACACCAGGAAGCCTAGCAACGACCTTTTAGAAGCTAATGGGGCTCCAGATAAAGCATAGGGAATGAAGTGTAAAAGTGCATGCGAGTGACTTTGGGCAAAAAAACAAACTTTTTGCTCTATTATTGAATCCTCTATTTTTCTGTTTGTGCTTAAACTGTAATCTAACCCTAAAACATAACTTAACCATCAACATTTTTGAACTTCTGATATATTATATTTGAAAAATCCTACAGACTTTTAGTAAGACCTGCTTCACTCAGTGGCACAAAGCCTGAGCCCATTAACCAGATTAATTCAAGAGATTGGATGAACATGACGGATGAAGGAGGAGAATGTGCGGAAGAATTACAAGAGCAAGGAGCCAGAGGGCAGATGAGACAGGCCGCGTGAGTGATGGACAGCTGCTCGGGATGCTAAAGAGACCCGAGAGAAAGCACTAGACACAAAGAAAGAGAACAATATAGAGCACGATGGAGTGTGGAAAGACTCCGGGAGGGAAGGATAAACGTGAAACAGGTAGGCGGAAAGGAAAAGATTAAAGTGTAAAAGGAAAGAAGGGGGTGTGGAATGGTGCTGCTGCGGATAATGGCCCTCTCTTGTATCATCTAAGGCTCAGGGAAGGACAGAAGTGCCTGTGGTAAATGTGTATCAGACTCTCTGCAGCTAAGGCAATTTCACGGAGTTCAAGAAGACGATGATAATCCAGTTAAATTGAAAAATGGGAATGTCTATAGATCCTCATTCATCCTGTAATTAATCCTTCCTTACATTCATGTGCCCGGATAGTTTATGTGATTAGGATTGACTCGGGATTATACTCTCCCCGGTGATGCCCCGCTCAACTCCTCCTCGCCACAGTGTGATCTACAAATGAATGTTTTTATCAGCCAACAAAATGGGCCTGTATTTATTATAAGGCAAGGCTTTAAGTGTGCTCCACTGATGCTTGGCCATAAATAAATCAGGACTTTTTGCAGGCTTTCTAGTGTTTAATGGAACAGTTAAATGAAGTGTCATCGGGACAGAGAAGAGAGCTGCTGAGGTTTTACCCTTCCAGTGTGTAGCCCACTTAAAGAGACAATTGTGGACTTGTAACATAACTAAAACAGTATCAGTAAGTTTTTTTCACTGCACTTTATATGATAATTGAACCAAGTAAAACTGATTGATAAGAAAGAACAAATTTAAAAAAAAGTTTTTATTTAAACTTCTTTCATGAGTTTAAATTCAGTCTAGATATTTGTTTATCTTTTTTTTTTTTTATTAGGATCCCCTTTAGCTTCTGCCGTAGCAGTTGCTAGTCTTTCTGGAGTCCGCATTATAAATTACAACAATAGAAAAAGACTTAAAATAGAAAATGAAATTGAGATGGTATCATTAAAATTAGATATCATAAGCACAATTACATCATACAAATACATTCAAATAAAATAAAATGTGTACCTGTTAAAATTAACCTACTCATACATACACTCAAAATGTGGAGTTAAGGTACAACTTTAGTGCCCTTTTGAAAAGTCAACTATTGGTAAATTCTTTTATTGTCTTAGGTGATTGTTCCATTCCTGTGATGCGCTGAAAAAATAATTGTTATTAGGACGGGTAACTATTAAGTTTGTGTTTAAGGCAAATCAAGGAAAATTAACTTGATCAGAATATTATAGCTTTTCATAAAATGAGTGAGGCCTGTAAAAATTAAATATATAGTCAGATAGTCAGACATATATAATATATAAAAAATAGAAACTCCTGTGAGGTGGATGGATTATCTCGGCAAAGGAGAAGTGCTCACTAACACAGAGTTGGACCGATTTGTGAACAATATTTGAGAGAAATAGGCCTTTTGTGTTCATAGAAAAAGTCTTAGCTTGTGTAGTTCAGCTCATGAAAAATGGGGGCAAAAACAAAAGTGTTCAAATTTTTGTTCAGTGTACATTTATCTGCTAGTCTTTCAGAGCACAGGTCCATTAAGCAAAAAAAAAAACCTAAAATCCCCTAAGAATCTGAGAAGGCATAGGAGGGAGGCTGCAAAGAGGGAAGGGTTGGTCAACAGCACAGTTGCTGTACTCAAGAAAGGACAGAGCACAAAGATGTATCTCTCTATGGAGAAAGTGCACTGCTCTTTGAAGATGAAAGCCGAAGAGCTGTTATTAAGGCTGTTGAGGTTGGCATACAGAGTAAATTGATCAGGAATCTGATATTTAGTTGGATTGAGACTGGACAGTATAGCGGCTGGAATGATGGACAAAATCAGTCCCATGGCAAATAGAATGCTTTTCTTTCCACAAAAACATTCAAAAAATGTACAGAAACAATGTATGTGAGGATGTCTTTTTGTGCCGAAAGCTATACGACTCAACAACAAGTCCTGCTGTGGCAGGAAATATTTGTGATGATTTGTCTCACCAATATCCAATGGCTGTGATGCTTAGCAGACTCTTCTGTTGTAGAGGTTTTCTTACCTCTGTCACATTGCTTTCGTTTCCTTTTTGCGTGGCTGTGAAGATTATCTGTCATCCAGGTCATCTAACACTAAAACTATAACTGTTCTAGTTTACACAATAAAAAGAGATCCACTGTGATTACCTTCAGTTATCAGTCAATATCAGCCTTAACATTAATGAGACACTGTGACTCAGTGAAGGCTGTACCCACCATGTTCGTGAAGGAGTGCGTAAGTCCTGAAAGAAAGTTGCCAGGTCGGATTGCCATGGATAAATGGATTTTTTTTCTCTCTTTTCTGTCCTTTTTTTGTTGTGACCGCTGCAGGATGTGAATAACTTGAGATGTTCTGACCCAGATGTCAAGCCTTATCACATTGTTATTGTGAAAGTGAGGCCTACTCATGCTTGTAAGTAACATGTAATGTATTCTTTGATTGGCAACAGGCCAGCTAAGATATTCTGCACTAGGCGCTGAATGTGAATAAATTTGTTGTGTGGTTTTATTTGGTTCTCTTTCTTTATACGTTACCTTTTTTACATTATAATATGACATTTTAGAGATAAGGTCTTTACTTGCCACTATCCCAACCACTGCTGCCATGGTAACCAGATAGTTCATTGTTTTCAATTTGCCGGTTTGGTCATTATAATATGGCAAGTTTGGTTCTATGTACAACAAGTTGTCTCATGTGTCCCATAATTAACAGTTGCCATCGTAACCACAAAATTTGAGTTTTAATGCTTTAATAAGTACACTTTTATAAAGCATTTTGACAGAGCGGTGAATGTCACATCCTTGAGCCTATAGAATAATTACAGAGCGTAAAGATCCAGACAGCAGTCGACACAGAGCGGAGCTGAAGAGTGTAACTGGGGACAAGGGCTCTCCTTAGTGCGTCCACTGAGCCGCTCTGTGACAGCCCTCTGCCACCGGACATCTGCCTCATTACAGCGCTGTCCCACTGTCACTGTCAACTGCGTCAGTGAGACTCGACCGGGCCTGTAACACGTTCTCACTGTGGCAGGATACTTTAGACATAGAAGGAGCAAGCCTTTTAAACATGAATGTAACCAATTAAGTCATTAGCTACATCTACATTCAGTTGTCATCATGTTATTATGTTTATTATTATTATTATTCCTTTTTGAGATGGTCCCACTCCAGGTTGGAGGAGGGAGGGCAGTTAGAGAATCCATTAGTGAGTGTCCTCAAGTCCTCAAACGTTAAATAAGTGTTGCTTTGAATTTATGAGCAGACTTTGTGGTGTTTGAAACTGAACTGAACTTTTGGCTAACTTTCAAAAAATGCTCACTTTCAAACAGCATACTCTCCTCTACTTTGTAAAAAATGACTTTCCACTTTTTACAGAAGCATTACAACACACACACTGTTAATCAGCTTATTACACCACTGCAAAGTCAGCTCCATTACCCCCAGCGTGAAGGGGTAAACAGGGAGGGGTTAAAGGTTATGTTTAAGCCACCTAGACAACCTGCTGACATGTATAAATGCATATTGTGAGGACATTCTCCTGATGCCTGTATGAGCACACAGTCAGAATACATATTTCAGTGTTGATTCTTTACATCCTCCTGAGCACTTGTATCAAAGAGGCTTGTATTCTTTCCTGTTGTGCTTAAAGCTGTAATACCCAACAACTCCTGGGGTCAATTTATACCAACCCTATCCTCAATAACATAGGGACCTGCCATTTATTTGATTGAAAAAGTTAATCTGGACCAATTTGCCTCCGAGATATGCTATTAAATTAGCTTTGAGTTTAGCATCAGCTCGATCTTCTCTTGCAAGCATCTCAGTCTTAGCATGAATGCTTTGTCAGTATTTATGCATGTTTAACTTTATTTCCATTTTTTCTTTTTATGTTGTTGTGCTGTTTCTCTGTCTAAGCAGATGTAGCCAGTGCTGGAACAGACACATTCCCATGAGTATATGTGGACTGCCATTGATTCAGTGTTGACAAGCTGGTTAGACCAAGCAACCAGCCTTATTACATTCAAACAGACTGTACCTTTCTTCTAGTTTCAACCCAAAAAATATGTATATTGTGAAAGCATTCATTATTGGAAAAAACAGGCTTTATGATAATCTAGGATTTTAATAGAAGACAATATTCATCCGAGTAGAGTGGCTTTGGCCAATCACAGCTCACGTACGGAAAAAGAAGCGCTCCCATTGGTCTACACAGATGTCAGTAGAAGGTTTAATGGAGCTGATTAAACAGAAAAGTGTATATTTAGTGCTAAATAGTAGGTCTTAGAACACAGCCAAATAGCTCAAAAAAGAAAAATGGATAATGGAGCTTTAACATCTACTTTTGTTCACAGCTTGTTCTTAAAAAAATATGCTTTTATGTGAGTATAACAGTTTTCTGAAAACTAAAAAAATGTTGCAGACTGCATGTTTGAGCAAGACACAAGCTTGGCCAGGAAAGTTCTTGGTAAATCAGGCTTACTTTGACTCGTAGAAGCACAAAGTTAACACCTATAAACTGTCTGTAACACAGCACTTGGTTTATGTTTGTGGACAATGAGTATAAGAAACTTCTTATTTCAAAACTGCATTAAAAGTCCACGAAGACTGCATCTCCCACACTGAAAGGATGTGTATTTAGGGCAGAGATATGAAAAGAAGGAAGGCACAGTGTGATGTTATCAGACAGTGGGTCGATAACAGGCAGAGGTCTGACTCATGAGGCTTTGTGAGGTAAATGGTTTGAGCCTGATTGAGAGCAGCTCTAAAAACATCCCATATTTTATATATTAAAAAAAAACAGACAAAACAAGCATTCATTGTGGATGTACATTACAAAGTGAATTGAGAAAAAATGCTAAATAGCTCCAGGTGCTTTCTTGTCAAGTCATTACGTATTCTGCTTGCGGATACTCAGCTTCATTTCAAAAGGGAAAGCGTCTTTAAGCTTTTTGAACAACCAGGCTCCTCTAAATGATGTGGGCAACGTTTATGTAGCTCCTTATCAGAGGAGTTGATGTCTTGAGGTGATGAGCTGTATCTCCACCAAAACTCCTTTTTTTTTCTAAATTTACTCCGGCTCTATTCATCCGACCCTCACAGAAAGCACAGAGGACATTTTGGAGATTTATGGAGGACAACAACTTCTCAGACTACTTAAAGATGGCCGGTGGGTTATGCTTTACTAAATCTAACAACTGACTTTTGAAGGTCTGACCTCTCTGAAGGGTACATTTATCTTCCCAAAAGCATTGCGTGCTTTCATCGAGCCAGTTTCCTCTTGATGTCACGTTAGTAATGCAGCCCGCCTCGTGCAAAAGCAGCTTTTCAAATGATGGATGTGAGGAGTTTTCCAAGAAGAATTTGGCATTTCATTTGAGGAACATGCAATTTATTTAAGTTAAATGCATGAATTAAACTCCTGTATGTCAAACAAATGAAAAAACACATTAAACAGTCTATTTTCTGTCACCGTAAAGATTTTAAAAGTGAAGAAACATACATTTATGGAAACTTAAATGTATTTTATGGAGACAGAAAGTGGGTGATGACTGAAAAACAGTTTCTCACAAACAGCAGCTGAACCCTCCTAGTGTCTCTGTAACACTGCATCAATCACACACTTGTGAGTGTGGCATGATGGGAAACATTGCAAGTAAATGGCACATGACATGAGAGACACCAGGGATTTGCACTCAAATAGCACGAGGGGAAATCATTCTGGCCTGAATGCACTGAGGTCCAATCAAGTTTGGAGCATTGCGGAATTGTAAAGTGGCCATAGATAAATGCTGTAAACTAGAGTCAGCAAACCGATCAAGCTGCAGAGAGAGGCCTCAAGTATAAAATGTTCTGGGGAAGTCAGGGACAAGTCTGTGAATACACTTAAGAGACTGTTAAAGCCTGGACGACTGACCTTTAACAACGCTGCGATAGAGACGTAGAGGAGAGAGGAAAAGAGGACTTCTAATAAACAAAGTTGTTAGAGCAAACCGCTGTGGCTGTGCTGCTGCGAATAAACTGAAGAGCAAACATAAAGGAAAGAGTTTATAGGTTTAGGAGGAAAATATCAGTAACAGGCAAGCCAGGATTTTGAATAATAATAGAGTTTCTTTCTTGATGTTGTGGAAAAGAGAAGTTAGCAGTGAAGCAGACCATTGTATTTGTTTGGAGATATACTGTTCAATCTTCATAATTATCAATCAAGGTTAATGTTTTGCATGACTTAGTATTCTTAACATGACGTACGTACATTTGTGGAACATTATATATCTATAAGCACATTTCCATATTATATACACGGCTGTGCTAAAGCCGTAGTCAGGTTTAAAGAAATTCTGAAAAGTCAGAACATTGTTAAAAATATAACATTAATTTTCTTTGTCTTTTTATTAATTTACAAAATACAGAATCAGCAAACACAAGAAAAAACATAATTAAATTGGTTTGGCCACCCATTTCCTTCAGAACAGCATATATTTTTTTTAGATATAATGCACTTTAAAGGAACTCTAACCAACACTAACCACCAAGCCTTCTGTCTCTTCTTCTGTCAGACCTCGTGATGTTTAGAGCAGGGTTCTGTGGGGACCCTACCCTCACTTCAGGCCTTCCTTTTCTTCCTTAGAATACTGCTCCATGACATTGGCATTTGATTAAAAAAAAAAAGCATTCTTATTGCAACACCTGTCTGTGCCTTCTTGCAAGTTCCAAGAATATTTAAACATAACATAGATGTACACACAATACAAGAACATACACAAATGAAACTTAACCAGCCCAGCTTCAGTGAGATGACGTATGTGCTAATTTAATATAATTTATTGGTCAAGACATAATAAATCTGAGCAGGCGCTGAATGTGTGACTGGTGCCGAGTTTTCTGTGTCAACAAATGTCTCGTCAAAAATGAGAAACTTGGCACATCAGTTTAAAAACAGGTGCGTTGGATGGACGGAAACAACCCGGCAAACTAATGGTACAGAAGAAGTCCAGTCTTTCCTTGCAATAGAAATCCACCTTTATTTAGTTAATGCAACGTTTCAGCACTAGGCTACTTCTGTAGCAAATGTCTCAGGTTTTAAAACACAGGTGGACAATAAGACGATAAACAATGAAAAGCTGAGAACTCAGCCGTGTTTATTCGTCCAGAAACACTGCTCTCTGTTTACTTGCACACTGATCCATTAATTTAAATTTAAGACAGGAATCAAAAGAACTGGAATATTTTAAAAAGCCCACTGCAGGGAACATTTATCTGAACTGTGTTCATATGAATTAATAACCAGGCCAAGGTTAAGTCAGGTTAATATTCAGCTGCAGGGATGGCTCTAAAGCACTGAGTCCAGTGACTGCCTGACAATCAGCGTTATAATCAGCTCCTGTTTCTTTATTAATTCTGTTCTCAACATTTCTTTGAGGTCACACGTCAGCTCTGACATGTAAAAGGGAGAATATCCAGTCCATATGTCCTCTTGAGATGGTAACATGGCTCCTCACGCAGACTTACAGAGTGGACAATCTGTTAATCCAGGCCCACTTTGTTTTTAAAAGAGAGGTCAATCTTTTGTGTCAAGAAATCATCAGCAATATTAGGAAGTCAAGGTCTAGATGAGGGGGTGGTGTGACTCTAACTGGTGATAAAAAACCAACATCCTTGGCAATTTTCCGTTCTTTAAGTGCATATTTATTTGTCATACTGGGTGTCATACTGTGAAAGTATGACACCTCGGAATAAACGAACAGCTCGGCCTGACCCCTCCTTGTCTCAGGTGCAGCATGTATCTGCCTTTTATTCTCCAAACTATACAGATACAGTAAAGACATATTTTTGAAACAAATATTTATCTTCAAACGTCCTGAACTGCACAAATGTTATGATTAAGTCTCGGGTCTCCCTGTAAGCTAATTCACAAAAATATCATATGAAATACCATTTAATACATATAATACATAATATCAACATCAAAAGCACACGTTTCCCAGATAGTAACTGAACACACAAAAAATAAGACTCAAAAGAAATACTATTGAGTTATGTTGAAAGTTTAACTAAAGGTGCAACATAATACAATGACATTTTTTTAGTGTTTCTGACTTTCTTCTGAAAAGTAATAAAGCAAATACAAAAAAGATAGTGTGTGTGACTTTTAGCTTTAAAGACTTGTATAAAGTTATTGTCTGTTCAAGTAATGAAAAATGGACTTTGTCTCTACAGTTTTTGTTTTTACTTCTTTCTTCCTCTTTAAAAAAATAAAACCTTTTTCAGGAATTTACTAAAATATACGTTACTATTAGCTGCAGCAATACTGTTTGTCAGATTTGTGATTTTTTTTTCATATATGGTACAACGGTCCGTGTATCTTTTGGTCATTGAATTTTCCTTTCAGAAACGGATATCAAAAAACAAAAAACAAGTGGTTATTTGATTTTTGTTTTAAAATACAAAATTTAAAATTAAAATACAACGCGTTTCTCTTTTTCAGTGTCAAAAAGAGATGAGCGAAATTTTAAAAATGATTTGAATTTCAATTTCTATTTCGGATATCAAAAAATAAAATTACTTTAAAACAGAAACCAAAAAATGCCCGTTTGTTCATATTCCGAGACCGGATGTGGTTAGCACTCACGTGACAAGACCGCCACATTTGAGTTGTTAAGCAATTAATTAACTACGTGCTGTGACTGTCACTGATGTGCTAATTGAGCGTGATCATTGAGCAGACATGGAGCAATACGTTGTTTTTCGAAACAATAAAAGAGTCTTCTTAAGGGAAGAAGACATGACTGCAGAAAAAATAAGTCGCATTTTCCAGGTAAAAAATGTTTTAAGCTAATGTACGCTGGCTAAACCGTAAAAAAATTTTTTTAACGGAAACATGGTGATGTCTGATTTTAAGAAGTTAACCATTCAGTTGTCACTGGAAAATATTAGGTTAGCACTAAAGTTAATTGAGAAAAGTTTGGAAATAAACACTTGTGGTTTTTTGACTTGAATACATTTCTTGACAGGTCTCAGCACATAGTCTATACGTGACTGACGACGCAAATGTGGCCATTTTTCCTGGAGCTTCTGGTTGTTTTAGTACATTGGACCTTGCACCAAGAGCTCACTATGAGGTTCACGGTGAAGAGGAGGACGCCTCATCAGCTTCAAATGCCACAGCTCGTTTTACATTCATGCGATCACCTGCAACTGCTACTAACGTTACTCCTAGTCCATCAGCTGCCTCAGCCCCCCTCAGAGCCACTGCCTCTAAAACATTTCAAAGGTAACGTTAACTTCTTAAATGACTGTGATACGATTTATAAATTTCAAGGATGCAAATGGTCGTTGTGGAGAGCGCAGTGCATGTTTGCATAGCAACGACAGACGCCACGGGAAAGTATAAAATATAATTAGATATAAATGAAAAACACCATCACATTTGATGATATTATCATCTCCAGTTGCCTCCTTTGTGGTTGTAGTGTAATAGTTAATACTACTTGTACTTTTCATTTATATTTTAACATTCCCCCCTGACTTTCATAACCTCTGCCAAGAAAGTGGTGGGGGAGGTTATGTTTTTGCAGTGTCTGTCAGCAAGCTTATGCAAAATGTTATGAAAGTAATATGTACATGGAACTTTGTGTATTGTTTGATCCTGTTCCAAAGAAGAGATCGTTACATTCTCACACCAGTTAACCCAAAGATACTATAAAAGCAAACTGAGTGGATTTTATTGATATACGAAATGTATAAGACTATTAACATTAAATAGGATTCTGAATGCAGTGTGTGTCATAATGATTATTTTAATATGATGTTCTTCCAGGTCGGTTTTTCTTGCTGAGGTGGTTGGTGGGAGGCTGAGTCCCAGCAGAATGGTGGTGGTCCGTTTTTTGGAATCTGAGGCTACCCTTCAGGGGATCATTGGTAAAGTTCAAGATGCCATTGGATGTCATGACCCAATGGTATTGACTGATGTGCAGGGGAATGCAATTTTGGAGTCTGAAGGCACAACTGGTGAGAAACATTAAAGGGTTATTTCACCCAAAAATGAAAATGATCTCAGTTATTACTCACCAACATATAACGTATGAATAGTCTACACGCAGGCTCACTATTGGTCTACGAGGTCATTTGAGTGGTGCGTGTGACGTTCAACCCAGAAGCTCTACGCACATAGACTAAGTAAAAACACCAGAGAAACACACAAGACCAATGCTGAAGAGAATGAATAGTGTGGAGTAAAGTCATTATTTTGTTTATTTTTGCACACAAAAAGTATTCTCGTTGCTTGATAAACGTATGGTAGAGCCACTGGAGTCACTTTGACTATTTTAACAATGTCTTAATACATTTTCTGATCGAGCAAGTTTCGCCACCTATAACACGAAGAAAGGAAGTCTTACGGGTTAGAAAAACATGTGGGTGAGTAATAACTGACATTTTCATTCTTGGGTGAACTAACCCTTTAATTTTGTTTTTATTTTTAAGTCTTTACTTTTGTGATTTAAAATTAGAGGGGATGAGATAGCTCATGGTGATTTAACCTTTTTTTTTCTGGTTTTCACCCCTAATGTAAAGGGTCCCAGTACTGGAAACAAAATGCAAGAAAGATTCTTGCTATACAAGAACAGGCCTTCCAGGAGGTACAGGGCTCTAAAAGGAGGAGAATGAGGTAATCTTAAGTATTCGTATTTCTCTTATTTGTCCAAATATTGAAAGGCATTGTTTATTTACTTATATTTGTCCTTACCTTTGTCGTCCAGACTATTGAAACTTTATTTCAAATTAGCACTGGTTTGCCAACCCTTTGGCCATCAATGCTTCTGTATTTTAGTGGCTTCTATAATGTTTGGGCCAAAGATTTATTTGGTTACCACAAGCAAAACCGCTAAAACACAAACAGCATATATCTATTATGTTTTTTTCCTTGTAATAGCCGAAAAGATGAAGATGCTGCCGGAATTGGAGAGGTCACTGAGAAGATAGAAGAGCTTGTACTGGCATCACAGACCTTACCAGATATCACTGCAGCAATCAGAGAGCTCACCAATCTAGCTGCCACTCAAAGAGTGATCCTGACTCCTTCACAGCTACAGACCATCAAGCAAGGATTCTGCTGTGTTATTTGTATGAGTGAGTACACAATAGATAGTCATTGTCCCACATGTACACTTATTTTGAATCCATTTTGATCCAGAATTGTAATTTTCCAAATACGCATTATTACATTTTCGAACCATGGTCACCTATGTCTCATCCACTACAATTAATTACATGTACAAATGCAGACCTTTGTGTTACAACACATGGTGTAACGATACATTAACAAAAGCTGTGTCTGAACTCGCTCCTATCCACTATATAGTGCACTATTTAGGTGTCTGCCAATTTGTTTCGTGTCCGAAATCTGAGTGAACGACATCATTCCCTACATTCGTTTACTACTTTTACCCACAATTCTCTCTGAATTAGAGTTTACATCCGATGTACACTTGCTGAAGTACTTTACCACAATTCAATGCCTAGAGGACTGAGCTTGCATGAAAGTGAGGGAGCGAGCGAGTTATGTCATTTTCAGAAAATTCTCAAAAATAGGGGTGCTGGTTAAGAGTTAAGTTCATATGGACAACACACACACAGAATGACTAGTTTTTCCTCATTTTGTCTTTTAGAATTCATCGAGGAGCCAGTCTTCACAGAGTGTTGCCGGAGCATTATTGGCTGCAAAACATGTGTAAAACAGTGGCAGGAGACCTCTGTGCACTGTGCAAAATGTAGAGGGAACACTGCAAACAACACCATATTTGAAATTAATGGTCTGTCTGAGACATTTTCTGTTCTGAGATCCCTTTTTGAAGAGGAGTAACATGTTTATTTTTTACACAAACAAATTTAAAGTTAACAGTCTTCAAGTTAAATAGAGCTAATGGCTTTTCACACATTGCGCTGAGTTGTGGTTATAAGACAGAGCAATGCCTGTTTGTATGGGGCAAAGTCATTGTTCACTGCTCTAGAGTACACTTCTGAAATGTCTGAATAATGCTCGGCAAACTGGTTCTCAACTGTAATCTTGTCCTGTTCAGTTGAAAATGGATCCACTCCAAAAGTTGAATGCCTTGTCAGTGATGATCCCAGCTGTTGGCTGTAAAGGTCTGCTGCTTCAGCTGAATGAGGCAACAGCTCCTGTTGGATTTTTGGGACACCCACGGCCAGCCAAGTCATTTGGTGTTCCTTTACCTGTAAAATAAAGACCATACTGTTGGTATTAAAACTTGTGAATGCCTCTTGTAATTTGTAATCCGTAATTTCACCTGGAATTCTATGAGCATTCCATGACTCCACCAGCCTTGTAAGACCAATCTCACACAAGCGGCCAGTAAGGTTGGACACACAATATCTCACAAGGCTGTCGTTCATGTCTATTTCCTCTTGATCCACCAACCCCATAAGTGCTGTCTTCAGTGGATAGTTGACACGATTGTTGACTTCAGGCCAGATTCGTTCAACTATATGATTCTGAATTTGCAACAAAGATGTGTCATCAGTCAATTTGTTCTGGTGGGTAAATAAATCTTAGTCTATTAAGGAAAAATTGTAATGCAGAATTCCCAGTAAATGTATTAACTCAGCAGTCATTATGCACATTGACCACCGAACAAGTAAATTTATAGTTTTACCAGGAATTCTGCTTGAAGACAAATAGGATGTAATTTTTTATTGTTAAGCTGGAACCAGCTTTTAAAAAGAAACATGTTCTCAGCCATAGTGAATTTTGTTTAATTAACTCTAAAATTTGGAAAGCATAGTAATAGCAACGACAATTTGTCTCATGCATGCAAAACAACAGTATGCTGCTGAAACAAAAATACTAATAGTAATAATAAAAACAGGCATACAAGTGAATTTCTGAAGCAACCAAACAAACTGTTGAGCTGTACCTTTGTGGATGAAGTCTGTAAATATGGCCTTCGCTCCTGATTATGGCGGTGAGATGACAGCAGCTCCTGCATGAAAAGCGTCAAATAAAACTCCTTGCCATGATCTACTGCACCTGGTCCCACATACCATAGGCAAGTACTGCAGGCCTATTGGATGAAAAAAGTGTTTTATTTTGTGCAAAACTTTTCAAACTTAACTGTTATTAGTTACTCTCAGTATAATAGGCTTCATAACAATATACTGTAGATGTTCAACAGTTATTATATGTTTTATATTCTATCATGAATGGTAGCCATGTGTATGCACTTTCTTTAGTGTCCACAATAATAATAATTGCTATTACCTGAAAACATTTTCATAGATGGCAAGGTTGTTTTTTATAGGCATTGTGGAATGAGCAACAATCTTTTTGCTGTAGCCATCGATGGCTAAAACATGGGTAACCCCAAACATAGCCAGTTTTTCGTTTTGGTCCATATGAACCTTTTGACCCATGTAATCAGCTTGATATGGTATGGGGTTGAGATTGCGGGCACCCTAAGAGAGATAGGAAAACGATGTAACTATTTCACACAAAAAAAATCTCATTAGTCCTATATGGCTGCATATTTTACAAATATAACCTAATGTCTATTTGTGTCTCTGTCAAAAAAGTAAAATGAAAATTAGGGGTTAGTTCTGATTATAGGCTTACTATAAATATCTGTAAGTTTTTAATCTTATACAATCTAAGTAACTGCAGCTAAACAGCAAAAAACACAGACAAAAAAACATTATCTCATATTTACACATAAATTCCACATATTTGATTAGGTATTAGAGAGGAGACAGTAATAGACCTGACGTCTTGCTTCATGGTATGGCTGATGCATGGTTCTGAGCGCTGATCCAATTCGTGTCTCTGCAGCATACACTCCTTTCATAGCGAGATACCCCTTCATCATCTTTCTTCCATATGTAGGTCCAGTCTAGAAAATAAAAAAATATACATGTGTTTTCTACGTTCCAAAGTTATACCAGCTGATGTGTGTATCATGAAATAAGACGTTTTTGTGTTATAGAATTTATCAGTGTTGTGAGGATTATGTTAACTGTGACTTAGAAACTATTTATAAATAATGGAAGGCTGAGGCTATTTATTGGGATTTATGTACTATTCGTAATAAACGGGGATTAAAGATGCCAGTCAAATAAATTAAAGTTTTTGAAACAATGTTGCCAAAGCATATACAAATAAAATATATATACATAATATATACAAACACAATAAAACAGTTATATGAACAATAGTAAAATAATAATAATAAATTTATATACTCTCTCTCTCTTTCTCTGTAGTAAAAGGTAAAAAAGCAGGATCATACCTCGGTTATAGCTTTTGCCACCTCCAACTCCAAATGTGCGTCAGGGAGTCCCATCAAACTAAATCCATTTTCACTGCAAAATCTCCTCACGTTTCTTGGAACATCCTCTCGCTCCCCCATTTACTTGTGATATCTGCGCTGAGATTTCTGTGGATGACAGGCCTTGTTTTGCCATGTCTAAAATCATAACTGAGTAAGTTTCCAAAGACATTTTATTGGCTAAGCACACCGTCACTCTGTCAAATGTGGCGGTCTTGTCACGTGAGTGCTAACCACATCCGGTCTCGGAATATGAACAAACGGGCATTTTTTGGTTTCTGTTTTAAAGTAATTTTATTTTTTGATATCCGAAATAGAAATTGAAATTCAAATCATTTTTAAAATTTCGCTCATCTCTTTTTGACACTGAAAAAGAGAAACGCGTTGTATTTTAATTTTAAATTTTGTATTTTAAAACAAAAATCAAATAACCACTTGTTTTTTGTTTTTTGATATCCGTTTCTGAAAGGAAAATTCAATGACCAAAAGATACACGGACCTACAACCCTTTGAAAACAGTATTTCTTTTTTTTTTTCTTCTATTTTTTTAGACCGGTCCTTAACAAAGTATAGGAAATAATGTTGTCATAAAAAGCTGAGAATGTGACCTAAGCACAACACTGTACAGAAGATGTGCTCATTATGGCATTAAGGTAAAGTGTGACTGTGCCACTGCCCAACACTGACAAAGTAAAATGTGTGGTTTAACTCGGGTGAACGCGTGAATCCTACCAGCCGTGTCACAATCATCGATGGTTTTCTGGCACACTCTGAGCTCCTTAACACCAGGTTAGTGTGACTGAAATCCCATCGTGTTCTGCAGCGTGGCAGACAAGGCTTATCCCCTCACAGCCACGCAGTCTGTGTCAGTGTCTCTCTGGACGCTTTTAAAGGAATGATGCGGCACGCTCAGATCCAGCAGCAGCCACACACAGTCAGGTATTTAACAACAGGACTAGATTTACAAGAGCAGGAGCTGGAAATGGGCATAAAAAGTGAAAAAAGATATAAAGGAAATACATTTTATACAGTCTATGAATTACTAAAGAAATGTACAATTTGAACAAATTGCTTTAGTGTTTTCACAGATCGTTTCTACAGTTTAAAAGACTTTTAAGTCCACACTAAATACACTTAGAAATGGGCTGTTTACAAAGCTTGTAAACACTGAATCAATGACTGCAAAAAAGAAATTCTACTGGAAAATAAAAACCATGAATTAAAAAAAAGGAAGGAAAATGAAACACGGATGAACACTGGCAGTCTATTCACGCAGTGTTTAACGAGGTGGAGATAACTCTGGGATTGTGGGGTTTTAATTAAAGCAAATGATAGTCTCTTATTTGAAAGAAACATTTACCCATGGGTCATCTTTCTCATTTGCAAAAATTAAGCGGTGTTTTAGTCGAGTCACCAATTTTCGAGAACAAATCCAAGTCTAAGTCACCAAAGACTAGTCCGTATCATCCAAAAATTTTCAAGTCAAGTCTGAGTCAATAAAGAAAGTCGAGTCAAAGTCAAGTCCAAGTCAAACCACAGTGAGTTACAAATCTGAAAACTGGGAGCCATATGTTTTTTCATTAAACATATTTAATGGAGTTTTGATATTGGCATTACAAGTAAGGCTGTAGCCTAAATAGCCCTATATATTTTTATTTTTTATTTATTTAGGCCCAACTTTAGGGTCTGAGAGTGAAATGAGAGCAGCTCTGGACACATGCAACAGGCCGAGGTCGTGTGGTGTTGTCGCTGAGCGTGTGTGTTTAAAGCCGAGTCTAAGTCCGAGTCGTCAGTTCTAAAGTCCGAGTCTGAGTCGAGTCATTGAGGCTTACCCTCGAGTCGAGTCGAATTGTAGGTCTTGGATTATGTTATTTGATTTTTTTGAAGCAGGATTATTACATATGGAAACCATGTAATCAGTTATATATACTGTAAGACATTATAATATGTAGCTTTAGTAAACCGTTGTCATATTTCACGTCAAATTCTTCTTGAGCGCTGAACTCTGAAATGGCGAGATTTAAAAAGTGCCCTTCAGCCATTTTTATCTGTGTATTTTTTTTACACCTTTAGACCCAGTCCACAGATAAGTTTTTATTTTTATTCTCTGAATAATAAGTAGTACCGTATTTCCTTCCACACAGTATATTTAACTTCATGTAGAAAGTCTCTTGTATTCTGGTGTTAACCTAATGGACTGTTCAGTGTCTCAGTTATAAAAGCCAGGAGCTATCATTATCATGCAAACTGTTCTTTGATTGCTGTATTATTAGTCAGTGGTAGTCTTTCAATTAGTTTGTAATTAGATGATGATCAGGAGGATGCAGGTTGCCAAATATTCAATATGCATCCATCCTGTGTAAGTGCTTCCAATTTAAATTCACTGTGAAAATACGACATTAATATTGGTGCTTCGTTTGAGTATTGACAGCCACATTGAATAAAATGATCAAGCCACGATAGAACTAGACACGATAGAACTCCCATCAGACGAACTGCCGGGTTGTTCTTATTTAATAGCCTTTCACGGACAATTTACGACATATGATACATCACAGCTGTCAGTCTATCACGGCTCAGTGCGGCCAGATTTAGACGAGCTCTGGCAGCTACGTTGTGCTTTCTTTTCTTGTCGTCAGCGTCTACCAAACGGCTAGAGGACAAGTTAAGTATTTTACACAGGCTGCAAAGCTGTCAAAGTCAAAACATTTGGCATAGTAAACGCCTCTAAGTAATGGGCAATGGCTTATGGGAACTCTTATAAACATTCTCTGCAGCGAGCCGTTTCCCTCCTTTTCTTCTGGTGTCTACTTTCATCTCCCGTCCAAAATTTAGGCTATGTTATCAAAGGTAGAGTATTCACCAGGCCTGACCTGCTTACCTGTACATCCCATAACAATGCACTTTTCTGAATGCCGGGTCTTTGAGCACAAAGCCGTTCAAACCAGGGCATTGTCTGATAAGCAGGAAGCTGCAGGCTAGTAATTAAGCAGAGCAACTAAATAGCTATTAACCCTAGTGTTTTTACTGTTACTTGCTAATATTAGAGCCTTTAATTGGACTCCTAAGGGGGTTTCTTTGCCCTAATTCTGTCTTTTCCATGCAGGGACGGAGCACTGGTGAAGCAAGCTGCGATAAATTATAAGCAAGCCTTTTCTGTTACGGTGTGTTAAATCTTTCCCTTGTACTAATTATACATTTATTAAAATACAGAATAGGAGTTTTGTTTCAATCTATTTTATATTTACCATAAAGAGGCTTTCAAGTGAGAACTTCTACACCAATGTCACCTACAGAAAACAATTACTCCTCATCTGAGCACTTAGTTTAGAGGTCAACGGAGCTCCTTCGCTTGTTGAATGTGATGTAACCTTGTAGCACTCATCAAACGGAGCTAATGCAAATGGACCAGAGCTTTTCTTCAGAGCGATCCACTTGCTCGTTTGTGACGCTGTGTATTGTCTCGCAAATGAGACGCAGCGGGTCTTCAAAAGCAAGGGGCGCTCGCTGGCAAATACAAATTATGGGATTGACATGGAACGTGCCGGAGCAGATGAAAGGGGAACGTAGAGAAGGACAGGCGGAGTTCGGTGAATACAACATGGCTCGGATGATTGATGGCTTTTTATGCAGTTGTTTGTTATTCGTCAGGGTCACAGAAACTTTAAAATGACAGACAGGAAGCTACTAAACCTCTTTTTGTACATGATAATTAATAAAAGCAATCAAACAAAGAGTTAGTTCGGATTAACCCAGTGGATTAGCTAAAAGGGGTTCCAATAATACAAAGAAAACATAGTGGAACTGAACAAAACAAAGGAGATCAATTTAACTTTCTATTGGAATTTGGAAACAGCAAGCTACAGCATGGTGTAAACGCAATGTCCAAAAAATATAAGGAAAATATTTTTACTGTTTGTAGAAAGGTCAGCCACTGTCCAGGGTGTACCCCGCCTAAGGCCCAAAGTTCCTGGGTTAGACTCCTGTCACCCACGACCCCCAACAAGACCAAGCAGAAGAAAATGAAATAATGTTAGTAAAATGTGCTGGGTTCATTTTGGCAACAGATTATAAGCAGATGCAAAACATTTATAAATGACAAAAGTGCGCTGGGAACCAAAAATGTTTAATCCTGCATAAACAAGAAGGTTTTAGTACAAGGCCACCAATTGAGTATATGTGTGTACTGTCAGTGAGTGGGTAGAGAACATTAGCAAAGGGCTGCTCGCTTCTTAAAAGCATTTTGGCTAAGTTAACTTAAGGCTAAGAGCAACTGGATGCTTTTATGTGGGCATGTAGAAAACACCAGACAACAGCACATGGAGGATTTATACACAAGTATTTTTAGGACCTGTGCTTCCCCATCAGACGTCATAGTAAACTGAGATCAGCAAAACCTACATTAATGTAAAATGTATAACTATAGACGTTACAATAAGACATATTAGCACACATATGGCTTAAGGACTTTGTAAAAATGTATGAGGGCTATAGCTTTTTAGCATTCTTGTCCCATGGTACACAACAGCCAGCATACTTGAGTCCATGGATCTAGAGATTTTGTAAAACACACAATTTTATTTTTGTGCGCTTGGTATTGTTATATTTTATTTCTGTGAGCTCTTAATAAAGAAGAAATAGCACTGCTTTTGTTGGGGGACATGTTTCTTGTAAAAGCGTAAAGAAACATAGCCTATAATTTCACCTTTGATTGTTTGGGTGATGTCCTAATTTTAACCAATGCTTGAGCCAAGGCTGTGTGTTGTGCTTGCAACTTTTCTGTAGCTCAATAATGATTGATGCAAGGCTGTTGCTATCCTTCTCCAGCGTTCACAGAATACGTTCAAGAAAGTTGTGTTTTACAAACGAGCTCCAGGAACAATGCAATGCAACTGTCTGAGAAAAGGACCTTGTAATGAATATGCTGCGTTTTGTAGACTGTTTGTAGAACTGTTTTAACGCTAATCAATGCTATCAGTTCATGTTAAGATGCTGTTGCTGAATTTGCAGTAGAATTAAGGTGTCCTGATATTAGGTGTTCAAAATATGGTCACCCTAGTTATACTGTATTGGAACCGTCAGGATTCACAGACTTAACACTCCCATTTTTGTACAAGAACCTGAAGTAGTCATGACTAACTTGGTCCACTCGTACTTACAGTTAACATTATTATTAATATTATTTTTTATTTGACAAGGGCAATGCACAATACTTATATTGATTGAACCAAAAATGGCTTCAAGGATTTTCATCTGTTATACCTGGGCAGCGGCAAAGTGACGATGAAATTATAACAACGTTATAAGTGCAAAGTGCAAAGTAGCCCTAATAAAATTAAATATGTAGCTAAACTCAAATACAATACAGTTCATCACTCACAAATAAATAATTGTAAAAGCTCAATTAGATCAGATCAACATTTGTTTGTCAAGTTTCTGCTTGTCCTAATGGCTATATTTCTAATTTTCCTTAAGCCACTTTGTCACATTAAATCTAAACTGCGATAGTAGGTAATAGACTGGGAAGAATATAAAACATGGAAGAAACACAACAAACCAAAAACATGTACAATATAGGACTTCATATGGAAATTAGCTGCCTGGTACAAGCATCTCTGCTTCGGCTTAATGTACATTGTACAATGTCCTAGAAAATGCATTTCCTCCATCTGTGTAGAAGCTAATTAAAGTTCTTGCACCTTTGACATGTTTCTCTGAAAACACACTTCTTCTGCCATTTGTTGAGGAGAAAGATGTTACATGTTGAACTAGAAATGCTCCCTCTACACAGCCGTAGTGAGTGCATGCTGCCTGCTAACAGCCAGAATGTCAGATTTCATCACACGAGCCGCAACTGGGCTCCAGCCACAAATGTAATCAAGCGTATAATCATGCTATTGCCACTAACAACAAATGGAAATGCAGCGTGTGATCAATATGCTAAACAATACAGAGAGACTGTTACATTGGATTCATGATCAGAGACTGGTCTGATTACACAATACATCCTTCGATCTTAATAAAAGCCTTAGTTTTGGGACACTTAGCTGCCCGTGACAGTATCAACACAACATTTTCAAAGTGTACTATTTAGGGGGAAACTCTACTCTAATTGCTACAACTAATGGTTCAAATTTTGTGGGACCATTAAAAGTATATATGTTTAAAGAATTGCTGGTAGCTAATAAAATTTGCCTGCTTTTGCAAACTGTTCCCCAAACTTTTGTTCAGGGGACTGAAGACTGGTTTAATGTAATTTGTCATTTGGTAATAATTTTTTGCTCTTTTAATATTTTGGATATTTTTCATTGGTTTATTTTTCCTCCTTTCTAGTGCAATGTTATTTGTTTAAATAAAATTATTGTAATGGTTTTCTCTCTTTTCTCTCTTCATGAGGAGGCCCTGGGGAAGACCTAAGACACACTGGAGGGACCGGGTAATGCCTCGGCATTAAGCGGAAGAACTGGAGGAACCCAGCCACAACCCAGCCCCAGATAAGAGGAAGATGGATGACTTGATGGAATTTCTGACCATTGCCAGCTAATATTCCATTAAGTGCTTATAGACATTCTAAATTCTTTTGACTGAGTTTGAATATTTTTTGGTGACCCAATTAAAATCTGCCATGAACCCCCCCTTTTAGTTCTTGTGTTTGGGAAACACAGCTTTGGCAAATGCGATTATAAGAATATTGAGCTTACTTACTCTAATGGAAACCAATCTGTTAATTGAGAGAAAAAAATGAATTAGCGTTATTATTAATGTGCTATCTCACAGCACAGCGTTTCACCATTTAGACAGTATGACTGAACAAAAGGCATTAGACATTGTTAGCGTGGCTGGGGCACAGTATAGGGCCGCAGCCTGTGGTGCCACTGTGGGAGACTGCAGGAGAATTGAGAATGCCTCAGTGATGAACGGCATTGCCAGTGCACCTGCGGATCCCGTCAGGAAAGCAAGGGGAGCGCTGTTGAACTAAATCATTGAAGAGTCTCACTGATGGCGTCAAGACGGACAGGTTCTTAACACAAAGCACGTTTTCTATTAAGGCAGTCAGTGTTACAAGGCAAGAGCAGGTGTAGGGTTCTGCTCGTTGCTTCGACCGAGGTGACACCCACAGGAACAGGCACCTTCAACAGGAGACGTGAGACGTGTTGTGTGAAATGAACATTTCTGCTTGTACTAAAACAGGCAGACATGTCTCCTTCTGGACTCGTCTGTGAGCTACATTATTTACACGTATCCTGTTACAACCAAAATCCATGTACAACACACTTATCTTGGAATGATGGACCAGGAATTAAACAATCTGAATGCAGTGCTTACTTCATTAACAACTGTTTTTGTTGAGGGTTTTGTATGTGTGGTGACTTTGATTGACAGGTACTTGCATGCTTCCTTTCGTGTCTCTCAGTGCCACTAGTATTATGCAAGCGTCTCCCATAGAACCTCATAAATGGTCGTTGCGTAAGGGCCATACGCCAAAATACAGTTAAATATGGTGATATACCGCCGTCCACCAGAGGGCAGGCTCCAAAAACAGAGATATAAGGAGAAATCCAATGAATGAGAAATAAAAGTATAAAAATTAAAGTTTACAGTCTGTCAGGCGGCTGATCTATTATGGGCGCTGGGGCGCCGCCTCCTATCAAGTAAAAAAAAAAAAAAAAATTCAGTTTGAAAAAACATGACTTTCTTCTGTACGTGTTTTTAACACTAGATTGAGGGAGAGGGGTGGGGGAGGGGGTATTTTTGTCTACCAGCTTCATCATGTGCCGCATAACATCATAAATGTGTAGTTTTCTTTTTACAGTCTATGGTAGTTTTATGCTCGGGGCGCTGAGAAAGGGCGCCCTCACTATCTAACCAATGGAGCTCTGATATGCTATAAAACGTCACTAAATATGATCAATTCAACCAATCAGTGACGCGCAGTAATAATTCTCCGATGGGCGCTTTGCCTCTGCGCCCATCGGAGAATAACATGAGTTTAATGTAATTTGTCATTTGGTAATAATTTTTGCTCTTTTAATATTTTGGATATTTTTCATTGGTTTATTTTTCCTCCTTTCTAGTGCAATGTTATTTGTTTAAATAAAATTATTGTAATGGTTTTCTCTCTTTTCTCTCTTCATGAGGAGGCCCTGGGGAAGACCTAAGACACACTGGAGGGACCGGGTAATGCCTCGGCATTAAGCGGAAGAACTGGAGGAACCCAGCCACAACCCAGCCCCAGATAAGAGGAAGATGGATGACTTGATGGAATTTCTGACCATTGCCAGCTAATATTCCATTAAGTGCTTATAGACATTCTAAATTCTTTTGACTGAGTTTGAATATTTTTTGGTGACCCAATTAAAATCTGCCATGAACCCCCCCTTTTAGTTCTTGTGTTTGGGAAACACAGCTTTGGCAAATGCGATTATAAGAATATTGAGCTTACTTACTCTAATGGAAACCAATCTGTTAATTGAGAGAAAAAAATGAATTAGCGTTATTATTAATGTGCTATCTCACAGCACAGCGTTTCACCATTTAGACAGTATGACTGAACAAAAGGCATTAGACATTGTTAGCGTGGCTGGGGCACAGTATAGGGCCGCAGCCTGTGGTGCCACTGTGGGAGACTGCAGGAGAATTGAGAATGCCTCAGTGATGAACGGCATTGCCAGTGCACCTGCGGATCCCGTCAGGAAAGCAAGGGGAGCGCTGTTGAACTAAATCATTGAAGAGTCTCACTGATGGCGTCAAGACGGACAGGTTCTTAACACAAAGCACGTTTTCTATTAAGGCAGTCAGTGTTACAAGGCAAGAGCAGGTGTAGGGTTCTGCTCGTTGCTTCGACCGAGGTGACACCCACAGGAACAGGCACCTTCAACAGGAGACGTGAGACGTGTTGTGTGAAATGAACATTTCTGCTTGTACTAAAACAGGCAGACATGTCTCCTTCTGGACTCGTCTGTGAGCTACATTATTTACACGTATCCTGTTACAACCAAAATCCATGTACAACACACTTATCTTGGAATGATGGACCAGGAATTAAACAATCTGAATGCAGTGCTTACTTCATTAACAACTGTTTTTGTTGAGGGTTTTGTATGTGTGGTGACTTTGATTGACAGGTACTTGCATGCTTCCTTTCGTGTCTCTCAGTGCCACTAGTATTATGCAAGCGTCTCCCATAGAACCTCATAAATGGTCGTTGCGTAAGGGCCATACGCCAAAATACAGTTAAATATGGTGATATACCGCCGTCCACCAGAGGGCAGGCTCCAAAAACAGAGATATAAGGAGAAATCCAATGAATGAGAAATAAAAGTATAAAAATTAAAGTTTACAGTCTGTCAGGCGCGGCTGATCTATTATGGGCGCTGGGGCGCCGCCCCTCCTATCAAGTAAAAAAAAAAAAAAAAATTCAGTTTGAAAAAAACATGACTTTCTTCTGTACGTGTTTTTAACACTAGATTGAGGGAGAGGGGTGGGGAGGGTATTTTTGTCTACCAGCTTCATCATGTGCCGCATAACATCATAAATGTGTAGTTTTCTTTTTACAGTCTATGGTAGTTTTATGCTCGGGGCGCTGAGAAAGGGCGCCCTCACTATCTAACCAATGGAGCTCTGATATGCTATAAAACGTCACTAAATATGATCAATTCAACCAATCAGTGACGCGCAGTAATAATTCTCCGATGGGCGCTTTGCCTCTGCGCCCATCGGAGAATAACATGAGTTGGGTGTGGTCACGCGGCAGTGCATGACCACACCCAACCACGGCGGCAGTGAGATTCGAGTTGACAATGGCGTCGGCGTCACGAAAAAGAAACCGTGCAATCTCTTCTTCAAACTCCGTTTGAAAGAAGACCACTGGCTGAAAAACAAAAAATAAAAGAAATGGGACCGGACCAGCCACAAATTAACATCAGACAGCAGGTGAAAGACAAGGAAGCGTCTTACACTAGAGGCTTTCGCGGACATGGTACGCTAGGAAGCCGTGGCTAACCGGCTGTGGAGTAACTAACTCGCTGTTTTGCTTCCCTTGTTTGCTTTTTAAAACTGCAGCGACCGATCGAGCCTGGTGTGAAAACGGTGTTCAGGACATGAAACATTTTTCGGAAAAAATAAAAAAACACGAACACACAAAGACGCATATGGACAACTGCCTGAAATTTGCGTTGCTGGGGAAGGCTAACATTGCTACTCAGTTGGATGATGGCCATCGACTTTGTATAAGAAGGCACAATGAGGAAGTGGACAAGAATCGATATATTCTTTCTAAATTAATTGACTGTGTTAAATTTTGTGGTGCATTTGAATTGGCTTTGCGTGGCCACGACGAGACTGAAGCCTCTGAAAACCCAGGCATTTTTAGGGGCCTTGTTAACTTCGCCTCGTAGTTGGACGCTGCTCTGAAGGAGCACTTGGAGGGAGCTACTGTGTTCAGAGGTACGTCCAAAACGATTCAGAATGAGCTGCTGGACTGTATGCTGACTGTTGTTAAGGAGTACATTCATGAGGAGGTGACTGCGGCGGATTATATTGCCATTCAAGCCGATGAAACATCTGACGTGTCTGTCCAGTGCCAACTTGCCCTTGTACTTCGCTACATCGACCGCTACAACGTCATTCAAGAGCGCTTTTTTGAGTTCATGCCGATTGAAAACGCGAATGCTGAAAACATCGCTCAAGCACTTTTGGAAAGGTTGAGTGCATTGATCCCACCCAAAGACAAGACAAAATTAATAGCTCAAGTTTATGACGGAGCGAGCGTTATGCGTGGTGCCACTGGAGGAGTTCAGCGTAAAGTGATGGATGTGTATGAAAACGCACACTACGTACATTGTTACGCACATCAGCTCAATCTGGTAATGCAGCAAGCCACCTCCAAGATACCCAAAGTATCCACATTTTTTTCGGAGCTGGGTGGATTTTGTGCATTTTTTTCAAGGTCGCCCAAACGGACCAGTGTGCTTGATGATGTTGTTGGCAGCAGACTTCCGAGAGCGTGTGCAACAAGATGGAACTTTCACAGTCGCTCAGTGAACACTGTATATGAGCACAGGGATGATCTTCTTAAGTGTTTTAAGACCATTCAGGACTCTGGAAACTTTGATGCTGTGACTGTGAGAGAAGCAGGAGGGTTTGTGAGGATGCTGGAGGATGGTACATTTTGCTTTTTTCTCCAACTATTTCACAAAATCATGCCACACGTCGACATGCTCTTTCAGCAGCTTCAGAAACGAAACATTGACCCCATCTTCATCAAAGCTGCCATCTCTAAGTTTTCCGACAGCATTAGAAACATCAGGTAAATGTGAAAAATCATAGAAATAACATGAATGTAGAATAATGTAGTATTAATCAATTGTTTTATGTTTAAACAAGGTCTTCCATATTCACTGTGCAAGAGGAGATTCCAGCTGCCAAGCGACAGAGGACACTGGGGCCCGCAGAACAACATCGGATTGCTATTGAGGTACAGCTTAGGCTATTTCACTTTCATAGGCCTCTTGTGCTCTAGTCTACAATAGTGCTTCACAAACTGCTGCATGGTTACTGCTGGTGCCACTCAAAGGTCCTTTGTTGTTATATATAGTTTTTAATTTTGTGTTATGTTTGGAGCAGTTACTAATGTTTTGCCAAATCAAATTCACTTTATCCGTTAGGGACTTCATTTGCTGAGAAAGTGTGGTCCGTGAAATAATTAGCTATTTTCCGGATTGTAAAGTCACAAGGTTTTTTTTTTTTAAATCAAGAATCACGCTGTGATGAATCAAAATGTTGACCTTTAAAAATATATAGGGGCGCCAAGAAGGCTAACGTTATTGGCTGTAGGCTATTTTGGATAATTTTTGGTGTGCGCCAGAAAGAATAATTTATAATGATAATTATTCTTGTATAATAATTTCAAAGGCATGATATGTTGTAGTCATTTTGAAAGTACACAAATATAAATATGTTACTATTACTGAATGAGAATGTTACTGTTTCGAATGAGAGCATTAAACGACTATTGAGCAACACATCCATATTGCCATATTGCTGGCATATTGCATTTTATTTGGGATTTCCTCCTAATCTCAATTCACCAATGATTTAGTTCTATTGTAGATCCTTGATTAGTTTTGGTTTAGACAACAGTATTTCATACCTGATTTTTGCATTATTGTGACATAATTTAATAATTTAAGTTCTATGTATAGCAATTAATATGTTATTTATTTTCTATGTTTTACAGGTGTGTGATACCATCTGGGCTCAGACAAAGGAGCGCTTTGCGTTCACTGGGCACCTTGTGAGTTCAACACTGCTGCATGGAGAGCTGTTCTCACAGCATGCTAAAACCTTTCCAAGTGCTGCATTGAATGCCACCGTGGAGGCCTATCCGATGCTGAACAAGGCTAGACTGAAGACAGAATTATCCTTGGTCTATGAAAACCCGGAGTTTGAAAAGTGTAGTGGTGCAGTGCCTCTGTATCAGTTTTTATGGAGAACAACCTTCAGTGCACATTTTCAGAAACTGTTAATCTTCTGAAAATTCTTATCACTACTCCAATGACATCAGCAGAATCTGAAAGATGCTTCTCCACTCTAAAAAGAATCAAAACGTTCCTAAGGAGCACGATGTCTCAAGAAAGACTGAATGCCCTTGCCATGCTTTCTATGGAGAAAAAGATTGTGAAAGACATGCCCAACTTCAACAACAAAGTAATTGATAGGTTTGCAACCCAGAAAGAACGGAGAGCCAAATTTCTTTACAAGTGACTGCATAATCATCTCAGCTGCTTCTCTCCATCAGGCACTCAGCATCTCCTCTGCTCCTCCAGGCACTCAGCATATCCTCTGCTCCTCCAGGCACTCAGCATCTCCTCTGCTCCTCCAGGGACACAACAGCATCTCCTCTGCTCCTCCAAGCACTCAGCATCTCCTCTGCTCCTCCAGGCACTCAGCATCTCCTCTGCTCCTCCAAGCACTCAGCATCTCCTCTGCTCCTCCAGGCACTCAGCATCTCCTCTGCTCCTCCAGGGACACAACAGCATCTCCTCTGCTCCTCCAGGCACTCAGCATCTCCTCTGCTCCTCCAAGCACTCAGCATCTCCTCTGCTCCTCCAAGCACTCAGCATCTCCTCTGCTCCTCCAGGCACTCAGCATCTCCTCTGCTCCTCCAAGCACTCAGCATCTCCTCTGCTCCTCCAAGCACTCAGCATCTCCTCTGCTCCTCCAGGCACTCAGCATCTCCTCTGCTCCTCCAAGCACTCAGCATCTCCTCTGCTCCTCCAAGCACTCAGCATCTCCTCTGCTCCTCCAGGCACTCAGCATCTCCTCTGCTCCTCCAGGCACTCAGCATCTCATCTGCTCCTCCAAGCACTCAGCATCTCCTCTGCTCCTCCAAGCACTCAGCATCTCCTCTGCTCCTCCAAGCACTCAGCATCTCATCTGCTCCTCCAAGCACTCAGCATCTCCTCTGCTCCTCCAAGCACTCAGCATCTCCTCTGCTCCTCCAAGCACTCAGCATCTCCTCTGCTCCTCCAGGCACTCAGCATCTCCTCTGCTCCTCCAGGCACTCAGCATCTCCTCTGCTCCTCCAGGCACTCAGCATCTCCTCTGCTCCTCCAGGCACTCAGCATCTCATCTGCTCCTCCAAGCACTCAGCATCTCCTCTGCTCCTCCAAGCACTCAGCATCTCCTCTGCTCCTCCAGGCACTCAGCATCTCCTCTGCTCCTCCAGGCACTCAGCATCTCCTCTGCTCCTCCAGGCACTCAGCATCTCATCTGCTCCTCCAAGCACTCAGCATCTCCTCTGCTCCTCCAAGCACTCAGCATCTCCTCTGCTCCTCCAAGCACTCAGCATCTCATCTGCTCCTCCAGGCACTCAGCATCTCCTCTGCTCCTCCAAGCACTCAGCATCTCCTCTGCTCCTCCAGAGATGCTGTTGTGTCTCTTGATGAGCAGAGGAGATGCTGTTGTGTCCCTGGAGGAGCAGAGGAGATGCTGAGTGCTTGGAGGATTTTGATGTTTTTGTTTTTTGTCTGTCTTAGAGGTGGTTCGCTGTACGATTCATGATGTGAACACTGGAGACAATGTAAATAATTTTTATTGAAATCTTATTAAAGTAAACTGACTCACTGATCCTCATTTAGTCTATCGCAGTAATTAGTTGAGCCTGTCGGTGTAATTAGCTGGGTCAGTGGATCAGATAATATAGATGTGTTGCTGATATAATGGTATAGGTGAATATGCGAGGGTGTTAAGACATTTGCAGAGGCGATTAAGATAATAGATAATACCTTGAGCATTGTTATGTTTGTTTAATGCACAACTAAGTTTGGTGTTGGCACTGGATCCAATCTAATTATAAAGTCATGATTTTAGTTTAAGAATCTAAGCCTACATGTCACACCAATCTGCCACTCACCCACTTCAGCAGACCACCATTTAATCTGTCACTCTTCTGTCTGCTGCCCACACACTCTGTTTCCTGTCGCCTAAAGATGCCACTCCTTTGTTCTATGGAATCTGTCATTTTAGTGACTCATTGTCGATCAACCATTTGGAATGATGTGCTTAAGTATATATTCATAAATAACCATCTAATGTCAGAAAAACGTCATTCATTATGTAAATCACAAGATGTTAGGTCTGGACAGAAAACATTCATAATATGAACTTTTAAAAAATACATGTAAATACATTGTTTTGTATAATATGTCACAGTAACAGGAAGTAGGGTTGGGTGGTTTATAGAATATGACTTGAGACAAAGTAAAATGAAAATAGTTAAACTTAATGGGGAAATTGTGAAATCTGTTTTATTCAACTGTTTACTCAAGAAACTATTTGGGAAAAAGGTCAGCAAGAGTTCAGTCCACAGCTAAGGCCAATTTGTGAATCAATGGCAACAGTGCAAATGATTGAAGTTGTTGCTGTAGTTGTTGTAGCAGATGTCACAGTTGAAAAATTGCCTCCAGCAAAATCATGGGCACATGACCTTGATGACCTTTAGAGATTTAGGTCACTGAGAAAAGGCCAGTCATGACTAATCTTAGTCAGCTGTTGTGGTCCGGGTTTTGATTGCTTCCATCAGGGCGGAGATACAGTCTTCCCAGATCCTTTATGTTTATCTTTAATCTAAATTCCACTTTTTGAATTGGTCTTATGTTGTATTGTGTTTGTTTTTAGCTATTCATAATGCTGGGTAAAAATTGTGTGTTGTAGTCTTTGAACGACTTATATGTGCAAGAACTTAAAAGTAACTTAATACTTGAGTAGTATTTTACTTTACCTACGTGTTCATTTTGTTAATTACTTTTACTTCTACATGAGTAATGTTATTTTAAAGTTAAGTACCTTAAAGCAACCCTGCGTAACCTTTAACCAGCAGAGGTTCACTGTCAGCCACCATCTTTGTTTACCAGTAGAGACGTTTAAGATGGCAGGTTTGGAAGAACAAATCTTCTGAAACGGTAAGGTATTTTGTACAAGTATGACTCTGCTAGGGTCCAGTGTATTGAAATATTTTCTTTATTATATGTGTTGTTTGGTAGAGAGCCTGACTCCCGTAATCTCTCGCCAAATGTCACTGTCCCAGTGGCAGGTCTCTGTCCAGCTGAGGGTACCGTGTCAGTGAGTTAGACATGATTCTACCGATCTCATGACAAGAAACCATCCTTTTGAGAAGACATATTTTTGGGTTAAAGCTTATACAGGGCTGCTTAATTACACTTTCCACCTGTTCTATCTCCTCTAAACCAGGGGTGTCAAACTCAAATGGAAAAACTGTCCCAGCTGTGGGCCAGGATTTACTCAGGTTGTTTTTCAACTTTGTACATAGTCAGCAGTATGTACAAAGTTGAAAAACACCATGAGACTGGTTAAATTGTAATAAGTTATTGGTTCCAATTACAAAGATTTTTTTTTAATGGTAGGCCAATGGTAAATGACATGCATTTATATAGCGTTTTTTTTTTGCACGCACCCAAAGCACTTAACATAGTGCTTTCACTCACTCCATTCACAGCTGGGGCAGACAAACAGCAATCACAGCCTCCGACCACCACCAAACACACCTCTACAGTCACACACATTCCTACATTAGTTCTACGAACACTGGAGGCAAGGTGGGTTAAGTGTCTTTCACAACAACAGTATGAAGAGGGGTGAGTGGGAATCGAACCACCAACCTTCTGGTTATAGGACGACTGCTCTACCACTGAGCCACTGCATCATCTGCACATTTTATTACATTATTGGTTGCTAGACAGAGTGGGCTGCGGCAATGGCGAGACCGTAAAACAAGTGTAACGGCAAACGTCTTTTCTGAAACTGTTCTTATGAGAGACCTCTCTGGACAGACATGAGCTATTGCTAAGGCTCAGTTGACACTTGGCAACAACATCAATGGGTCTTGTAGGCTACAGCATTTCTGAGGCTTCAGTCTTCTGTCATGATAGAACGAGCCTCAGACATTAGTGACTGACAGACAGAAACTCTGCTGTGACTCCAGACTCTTATTTTAACTCTGTACCAGTCTGCAGCCTCTGCTTTGCCCAGGTTTTTGTACTTGTCCTCAATTTTGTCTCAGTGCCATTGTACTGCTATAGCACATGTATTTTTTAATAAATTATGCAGAAATAACCGTTGCTCATGGTCAAACAGGAGAAATAAAGAGGGGGCAAGGAGACGCTCGTAGCCAGTTTTTACGACAGTTTTTTTTAACATTACACCAAAGCTGTAGGTGGATCTCTTTAGGAAAAATCCAAACAAAAACAGTGCTTTAATAATAGAAATTTAAAATCATCTAGTGGGTCAAAATTATTATTTTTTGCGAGCCTGATCTGGCCCACAGGCCTTGAGTTTGACATGTCTGCTCTAGAACAATGTCGCGGTGACTGAACGGCAGACATCTTGAAAAATTGTTGCAAAAACGTCACGTATTTTGATGAAATAACTTACACACAGTAGGCTACTCTACCACATCTCATAGTCCCCCACTGTCATTTCAAACCTATTATCAGGGCCAGCAATCATTTCTGATGGAGTTTGATAGAGTTTCACTCTGTTCTAACTTTGGCAGAGCTTGTTTCTGAATTTGCACCTTCTAGAAGAGTAGTAAAATGAATAGATACAACTCATGATGCAGCACTGGTGCAACAACACAGTAACAAAAGTGAGTGAATCTTATGTCACCAACTGTTATGTACATAACTATATTCTGTCAGTTGTTGCTCATGCATTTTGTTGTCTGATAGCAATGAGGCTCATTAGCAATATGAAACAAAGCATCTGTAGTAATGAGCATTCAAGAGTGTAATTAAGATGGGCTTTTCAAAGAATCCCTGCTGTTTTGGCTCATTTACTTCAGGTTCAATCAATCCTCCATTTTCCAACAATAGATTATTAAGATGCTCGGGCAACTTAATGACATTGACAAAGAATTATTAGTCAAACGTTACCATCAACAGTACCACTACCTTTATTAGAAATCTTATCCCTATAATTAATGTGCACTCGTCAGCATTATATTCTTCTTCATCTGTTTATGGCCATCATATAGCAGGATAGGAGTTACAATGTATGTCACAGCAGGTTTAAGAATGAGTCACTGTGAACATTTCTTTTTTCAGATTCCACATATAAAAGCCATTGATGAATGAGCTGAGTCTTAGGGGTTATGGGCATTTGTATGCATAGTGAGAATGTTAAACCCCATCACAAATCACTCCGCATGTTACTGTCTGTGTACATCTGTTATCGCGCTCTCCTCCTGGATCATTAGGCCACTTTTAGATCGGCTGTCCCACTTCCATCAAACGCTATGACCTTCCGTCTGTACAAATGTGTCTTGGGACTTATATTCAGGGCAAGAAGATTATTTCAGGAACAATGTCATAAGAGAAAGAACTTGAAAACGGTAGACGGTCTAATGCTTTGTTGATTAGCCAGTACAAATGTGCAGAACGTAATGTATAGGGGCTTTTTTGATAAATCCCACAGAACAGTCCTTCAATGTGTCACCTCAGCCTTGTTAAGTGTTAAAGTTCTCCGAGGACCTGCAGGTTTCTCAGGGAGGTTGTGAGCGTGGCAGTGCAGAGGAGCTTATTTATGATGTCCGTATAGAAACCGATTCAACAAGAGTCTCATGAGCCCTGACACCTCATTGGCTGCTACTGTGGCATGGCGGAGCAGGACTGATGCTCGGCAGCTGCAAGACTCCTGCGTGCTGTTTTCAGTCACTGACAACACACCCAGATAAAGTGTGACAAGTTGAAAACAGAACCTCATTTGCTGTGGCTCATTCTTATTTTGGTCCGGGCGTTCGGCCACCAACAACGAACAATAGAGGATTATGTTCGTGACGGAGAACAATGCAGGTACAGGGCAGAGGTTAAATGTTATCAAAGCCCGAATAAATATGTGGATGTGTCTTGGACAGTATTGCAAGAATAGGACAAAACAGCTTTTAGTTTATCTAGAACATAAAACCTGATTTCTCTGATGATCTTTCGGTCCAACTTTTCGTGAAACATTTTCCTACCTCAACCGCTTGAGTAACCTTGCTCTGCAGCTTGATTCTTGCGAGATTTGTGACTTTACTAAACATCAATCTGCTCCAATCACATTATTAACGGTCGGAGCTCTGGCCTTACTCGCTTGTTGTGTCTAATGATGTGGCAGCACTGACAGTCTGAAGATGTAGCGACTGTTTTACTGTTCTGAATGTAAACGACACGCTGCTGCCCTGCAAATGGTTGAAAAATCCAATCATCGACCAGGTATTCATTTAAAGAAAGCAAGAGTCCTCCCAGATGATACTATCCAACAGTTCTGTGGAGCAGTTTTAGCTGGCAGAGTCGGGTTACTGCTTGATGCCACTTTGCCACTAATGCAGAACCATTTTTGTTATTTACAAAATAAGTTGCTATCATTTAAACCTTAACAACTTTAATGGTTTTTCTGATGTAAACATGTGAACATACAGGCTTTTAACTACGTTTCCCACAGTTTACTGAAATTCACACACAGTCAACACAACACACACTATAGATCCATTGTGTTGTTTTCCATGGGTCACCAATGAGCAGATGAATAAAACCTTTTTTATTTTATCAAATACCATCTTCAAATGATGGTGTGCATGGTTAAAATAATGCTAACTTTTTTACAATATTGTCATTTTCAAAGGATATAGGTTATATATTCAAAAATAAATGTTGCACAATCAAAAAAACAGATCCTATTTCAAGTGCTAAGTCTGAAGTTATTCTTGTAGGCTCTCATTTGAATGTTTGATTGTGTTGTAGTGCACAGAATGGCCTCCTTGTTTCCATCTATACCAAATTTCATCTGAGCCTTTCTTATTTTCAAATTCATTCTTGATCTTTGTGGTATTGGCTTCCGTGGTCACATGCAGTGAAGTTTACATGAAGTGAGAACAATTTCCTTACAGCTTCAAAGGGAACAAAGCTAATGAAATACTATTCAGTAAAACGAGGTTTCCTATTTTCCATCTTGTTAGTGGGTAAACCCCTGCCAGTGAACATTTGGGTAACTGTGTTAGAGAAAACAAGATGTGTTTATACCCAGAAGAGTAAAAACAGCAGCTTTTTTTTTTATAAATCATTGAGAAAGAAGGAGACTACAGTGTGCTGTTCTGTTCATGGTTTGGGCTTTGACTTACAGTAAATAACTACATCTGGCTTTAGGAACGGTGCCTTAACCATGTCCAGTATCAAAGTACTTGGAGTAGTCTTTCTAAGCTGTTGAGTAGGAAAATCCTCATTTCTCTGTGCTTTCCGCCTTTTAGTTTGTGGCTTGTGGACTGAGCAGTGATCTGTCCTCGTCAGGCTCCCCATGTAGAAAACCCCAAATCAACTCCACGTGCTTATTTAAAGTAAGGAATCCCTCCTCTTTTCAATCCTTGCCCAGATCAAGCACTCCGATGCCAAAGCTAGTCCAGGGACTGACCACATCTTGTAATTACAGAGGTTTGTGAAGTTGCACTGTTGCATGTTACATTCAGAAAACTGAAAACCCCAAAAAGCAACAACCGAGCCACTCTGAAGTTTGACTTTTAAAAGAGTGGACTTGTAATAAATGCAGTATGTATGCGGCTTTGTATGCATGTATGGGTTTTCATCTCGTGGCGTCGGGACAAGACTGGCGGACGGCGCAGAGTTTGGGTTCATGTCAGCAAAATTGAAGGTTTGTGCAAAAGGAGTAATAAAAGAAATATAGAAAGTATTTTTGAAGGACTGTTTGATGTGGGCTTTGGCATTAACAGTGAGCTTCTAAAAAGAGCACACTTTGGTTGAAGGAAAAACAGATTGGAAAGTGGGTGTGTCCTGTGTCTGTGATCAATAGGTTTATTAGAATTAGAGTAAAACCTTGGATGTTGTAAAGTATAAAAGTTACCAAATGATTGAGAGTGACTGTAAGATTAAATCTCAAGGTGCCTGTGAGCTCGGCATTTATTCATTGGCTAATTAGGTGTTTACATTTTTTTTTCCTCCAGCACTTGGAAGACGAAGGAGAAGAGTTATTTCTCAGCGTGCCTCCTCTGAAGTGACAATTCAACTAATTACTTAATGGAAAACAAATACACTCACACTTTAATATCTTCTTAGATGAACAATCATCTTCAGTAGAACTTCAGTAGAAGCCAGTATTGTGGTCATACTGTTTGTGTGTTCGAGGAAACGTGCACAAGTGGAGGTCATCTGAGGCTGTGTCCACACTAATGACATTTCATTTACAAAGCATGTCTATCAGTCAGAGTGCAGAGTAGAAGAAGCAGGAATGAAGCCTCAAAAAAGAATGATAAGCCTTTTCAACCATGGCTTGCAGAAAAGTTAAAGAAACCTCTAATCCAGTAGCTTTGATGAGAAAACTGCTGCAAGTCAAGGCTGATGTCTTGTTTAGTTCATAAAAGTGTTGTTTAATTGAATAGGAACTGTTTAATAAGTTCCTATTTTATTTCTGTATATTCATTTAATAATAATATATTATTATTAATATTGTTATCATTATTTTATTCAAAATAAATGAATAAATTAATCATTATAATTATTTAATATATAATTTAAAAAATATACTCCAAAAAATTAGACCCATTTTAATCAGAGTAACAAACTGTAACTGATTAATTGAGAAAATAGATATTTTGAACTGTTGAATAAAAAGGGAGTTTGACACAGTATTTATTTTAGTTTTATTTATTTTTTAAGTTTACATTAGCAGCTAGCGTCCATACTCATGTATTAGATGTACTAATGCAACAGAAGTTGTCAGGTATATACTTTTCTGTGTAGCCAGTATCAGTAATAGTAATATAGTCAGTCAATACAGTAAATTCACACCAAAAATGAGATGAGCAACTGAAGCCCGTTATGGTCCTTTTCAATGCAGGGGGAGCAGAGCAGTGCACATCTAGCCTTTTGTTTTGAATGATCTTTATGCAAATGAGGAGTGACATCACTGAGGCTTCTGCCAATCACAAGACTTGACAGATAGAGTATTTGAGAGGAATAGACCCAAGTAAAAACTTACTTACTTTTTTCAAAAAAGGGGCCATGTCAAATGGTGCCTGGTTGCATTTACACTTGTCATTTTTGGTAAAGTTAAAACAAACTCTGGAGCGGTTCCTTTGAATGAGTGTGAACGCTGCATTATAAACCCATCTGTGCACAAAACTTTAAAAGATGCAACACTAAAATAATGTGACTTGATAAGTTCACAAAAAGAATGTTCTACTGGAGTAGAACAAATGAGCTGAGTCCAAGAAGTGGAGCAACAACAAGGTAAAAGGCTTAATTAATATTTGGTGCAAGCATCTGTCGGGTTTACTGCAAAAACAAATAAAACTGGCAGATTCAGTGCCACTGCCAGCATTGTTTTGTTTTTTTGGCAAAAGAACATCCAAAGCCCATGTCCAATCAACTTGATAGTGCCTCTTTACAAGGCTCAGTCTGTTGTTGATGAAGGAAAATGTTGATGAAGAATAATTACAACCTCTCCAACACACAGCCTAACAGTAAAAAAAAGAAAAGATATCAATAAATCAAATAGAACTAAAATTAAAATCTGGGATAAATTTCCTCCAGCATTATTCCCCGCAGCGCTCGCCTGCTTCCAGCTTCCAGCTTACCTCACATTTGTTATGCGAAGGAGGGAAATGTCCAACAAGGTTATTAATTGATTGTGGTAAATGCAATAATAATCTGACGAGTCCGCTCCTTGATTTGGCTTAGTTTTGCAGAATTTAATTAACAGATACAGATAGATAGGCCACATGCTCTTCAAAAGTCTATTATTCTTGGTGATAATAAGGAAATCAACATAATGAATGTGTGCCCTGACAAATGACTCAGATAAATGAGGACTTTAAAGATTTCTGCGTTGTCATTTTCGGGCCACATCGACGACTTTATTCTCAAACTGTTTCTCATATCTTTCTGAGCTGTCCTTTTGAATTCTCCACTGAATGCTGAATGCTTTCAGAATTCAGGAGTTTTGAATAAAAAGGGTTTGTTGGATGAGAGCCGTACTGTGTGCAAACTGGGTCACGGCGAGATCAAATATTTCAGAAATAACAGCTAACATGCACATTAGCGATTGACGGTTTCAAGCTGGAGGAGGTGTCGACGAAGCAGAAACGCTTCAGAGCAGCACGAGATTCTTTGTGTGGATATTTACATTGTGCTAGAACATGCTGACTTCTTCCACAAGTAACTCGACTCAGACCTGCCGCTCAGGTTAGAATAAAATCAGTTGTATTGCAATTTAATATTAGGATCCGACGCTGGTAAACTTAAACAACGTCCAACAAAAGCACATACTAGCATCAACTGTTGAGTGCCCCTTCCTGAGAAATCAACAAGACAATAAACATCCGTGGGTTTTGTGTATGCTTGTTTAAAACTTTTTACGAGGTTGCACATGAATATGCCTGTGAAGTGGTCACAAGCTGCAAAATGAATGTCGTGCCTCTTTGTAAATTGAACAAATGGAGCTAATGGGATAATGCTGGGATTGTTTTCTTGTATTGTTTACAAGAGATGATTTGCAAAGATAATGATGCATGAAGCCCGGGTGGCAGCTTGGAAAGGTAGGGCTAAGTCTGGTAAACGGGGTTAGAAAGTTTTTAATGCATCTAATAAATCGATCTGGAAGGAGTGACGTTCTCATACATGGTTCTTTTTTGTGATTCTCAACTGATGGCCTTGGTGAAAATGAAAACATACTGTCATCTATCCTTTTATACTGCGTGCTGTTGCATATACGCAATGCAGACTGACTGAGTCCAACCTGTCCTGAAAATGGATCTTTGTAATGGCCCTGGATTGAAATAAAAGCCAGGTAATCTCCACAAAACCCTTTCTACTTCTCTGACGTCTTTCTTCCTTCCTCCTTCATATCTACCATCTCATCAGATTTGTCCTCATGATAAAAACATCTTCATTCTTTTCCAGGACTGTGGGGCTTTCTTTATCTGATTCCCATAAATACAGGCTCAGTCTCACTCATTTGTTTTAAACTTTGTTTGTAGCTACAAAGCTGGATTAGTAAGATAAGATGAAACAGTTTTATGTGCATACAGTCCATGCTGTATCTGCATGAACTGCACGTGGAGGGGGTTGTATTTGATGGAATACCATTGATTGATGTGAGTTTGATTTTGCAGGCTGTGTTCTGTGGTATTTTGTTTCCACTGTCAGACATTGGGAACGTTTAGTCTCATGTCTCTTTCCAGAAAGCACTGATATACAATATTAATGTTCAGTATATTCTTATATATTGTCAAACTATTGTCAATAAAACAATACAAAATTACTTTTAAGTGGTATGTTTTGGCAGAACATTATAACAACATGGTTATGATTAGAAAAGATACCCTGGATTTGTAGAATACTAAAAAAGTGTCTACATAATCAACTTACATTCCAGTTTTAATTTTCAGATTTAAATGTTTATTTATTTATTTATTTACACAATATACCTTAAATGGATTAGTATTACTATTTGCCAAAATATAACGTGAAGAAACTACACAAAAAAACTTGGGTTTTCTGAATATTTCTAAATACTTTTCTACACAAACTCTCCGACTAAACTGCTCCTAAAGTCTAAACCCTACCTTCGGTGTATAATATCGCTCCAGATGGTTTTAACCCAAAATGTCTGTAAGTTTATGCTTAAGCAAGCATTACCTAAGTGTTGCTGAAGGAGCTTTATTTCAGAAAATCACAAGGTGAGCCACTAACCAACCAAACGTCTGTTTCTTATTCAGATGAGTTTGATATTTTTATCCCACTTTTACACACTGAAGGATTAGGAATCTCCTTCTAAAATGATGATACGGTTCCTCTGGTCACTGGACTAACTTTGTGTCAACAGTGGACAGACAAAGTTCCAGTCAGGTCACATTACTGGTGGTCTGCCTCAACCTTACTTTCTTTGACTGGAGCTTGTGTTGTTTCAGCTGTGCCATTGTGCCTTTTCCCCTTCACAAACGTAATAAAAGCCACAGTTATGCATATATCTTTCACATGGTTCACTTTCATACACACAGCTTTGTCATGAGCGTAACTGGAGCATGGTTTGGTTTTAAATCCTAACTGTGAGTGTCCTGGTGTGTTGTTTTACATAACTATAACTATAAAATATGTGCAATAGGACTGCACCATATAATTACAATTTATTGTAATAATCATATCGCAGAGACAGCTTGAAATGGAAAGATGTCCTGGTATTAAGTGTGCCAGACACTTTTACTTTAGATGTCAAGGTTAGTGATGTCAATTTACCAACTTTTCCTATGTCAAAGCAGACATTTAAATATCACCTTTATTTTTGGCATTCCAAAAGGTAACATAGCCATTGCTTTTATTTTCATGATATGAAGGCCCAAAGGTACAATATTATTGTAAGATATATCAAGACAAGTGCAGTTCAAAACATGTATCACCAAAAGACTCAAACCCAAAGTAGAACAACATTTTAAAACAAATACATTTTTCAATCAAATTTGATTTTCAATGGAAACTAGAACCTATCACATGATTCATATGTTTAAAGTGCAAAGAGATTTTTTTCTGCAAAGTAAAATCTTTGTAGATATCCTGTCAGACCAATTGGAAACAGTATCCAAAATAGGCTGAGAGTCAGTTAAATCTGTTGTTGTTAGTGCTGTTGCTGTAAAAATAAACTTGATAATTCTTAAATAAACTGTTGTCTTCAGCTAACATTTGTTCAGGGCGGAGATGAGACTAACACCGTAAAACCTTGTCTTAAGACCTGTCTCAATACCAAGACCAATCCTTCCTAATATGGTTCAAACCACTATAAAACTGAGCTGTGTTTGGCTAGAAGAGCTTTTGTTACTTAACTGCATCATGTGGCTTTATCTGTTGGACCGGAGCAGAAAACGCGCTGCTGCAGGCCTCCCACTGAGAACCAGAAGCATTCGAGAAGAGGACACAGAACATCATCAGACTCTGAAGGCTACTAAATAAATTGGTTCATCCTCATGCTCTCGCACAAGCCGGGCTGTGAAAGAAGTCGAGCACGACACTACATTCCTCTGTCCCTAAGCACTGCTACTCCGTAACCTCTGACCCCATTTCCCAGTCAGCAGCCGTGTCAAATAGCAAAGTGAGCAAACTCTCTCCGCTCCTCATTTTGTCCAATTTAAATCCCCTTTCTTCAGCCTTGAAGTTATATTTTTTTCTGATACTGCAGGTTCCCGCAGCTGGCTGTGCAGGAATCAGCTGATCTGTGCTGGGCTGTCATTTTTCTGCAGAACTTTTTCATTGTTTTAGGTCCAGTACAACTCCTCACACATTTCTCTTCTAATATAATGGCACATATCCCGACAGCACTTGTCTTTCCGCGAGTGCACCATCCCACTCTTCTGGTGTAACTATTTTTTTTTTTTCCATAGAAGCCTTCAGTTGTGTCACGTTGACTGCTCATCACCCAGGGCCTTGCGTTGCGCTCCTCTCGGCTGGTAGCTGTAGGGGTTTCTAAATAAAATCATGACTTATTTGCCGGTGTTGTTATGATGACCTTTTTGGGGGGAATTGCACAATATCAGGTAAAGAAAGTTCCGCCGCTGCAGGGTGAAACAGCTTGTATGTGTAAATGAAGCAGCTCAAGTCTGAAGCCTTGTGGGGGTGAGAAGTTTGTTGACAGAATGAGAGTTGTACTGTTTTGGGTGTCAAGCACGATTGCGCACATGAGCCAGCACAAATACGAGCTGAATTTTAAACAGCACCGCTTCTTAAAGCAGCCTAAACACAGATTTATCCAGTCACATTTTTCTACCGGGCAATAGACGACAATGCTCATCTTTCATATCCAATCTGATCTTATACAATAGGATTTTGTTGTTATTATAACCTCAGTTGAAGAGGTCACATAACAAGTTAATATTCATCACCTTCTTGCTCCGGTGGCCACTTTCTGAATACAAAAAAATGTCCAACAGCTGCAATGGATGTTGTCGGTGGACAAACAATGAAGTATTAAAGCTCATTAGTATTTGGAGTTTGACAAAAAGGGGCACAATGTACATTGGATTTTAGTCTCAGAGATATTTAGAAATGTAACAATATTAATAATAATGCAAGTAAATTAATATTTTAATGTGGTGCTGTGTTTAGAAAAATATACAAAACAATTTGCACGTGGCAGAGTGGTTAGCACTCCTGCCTTACAACAAGAAGGTCGTGAGTTCAAAACCCGGCCGACTCTGGTCTTTCTGTGAGGAGTCTGCATGTCCTCCACGTGTTACCGTGGGTTCTCTCCGGGTACTCCAGCTTCCTCCCACCGTCCAAAGACATGCATGTACAGGTTAACTGACAACTCTAAAGTGTCCCTAGTGAATGAATGTGAGAGTAAATGGTTGTCTGTCTCTAAATGTCAGCCCTGAGACTAACTGGCCACTGTCCAGGGTGTACCCCGCCTCAGGCCCAAAGCTGCTGGGATAGGCTCCAGTCACATGTGACCCGTAACGGGACAAAGTGGTAGAAAATGAATGAATGAATGAATATATTTGACATAAAATTGCAAATAGACATGGCCTCAGAGTCAGCTCAGGGACGCTGGGTGAGAAACTGCACTCACTTAACTAAGTAACTAAAAGAGAGTGACACAAAGACACAATGGGCCGCATCTTCACGATCAAAACACAAGTATCTGGGGAAGACGGAACCTCATTGAGAGACGTGTCCAGATCTACTCTTTCAAATTTTCACGGCAAAGACGGTGGTACAAATAGGTAGGACTCTTTTAGCATATTGTTTTTATTTTAGTCATCAACTGTGATATAATGCATAAAAATTCTCTTTTATTGTTTAATTTATTGTTAAGTCCTTCTTTTTGAATATTGGATGAGCAGACTATTAGAAAAATATTAATTGTTCAGGCAAGCCTATACTTTCTTCTCACTCATTTTATTATAAACAAAGTCACTTACATCCAGATAAATCATTATTTTGGCAGAGTCGGGGTTGTACAACAAAACCTACCTGTGTTCTTCAATTCATAACGTGTATATTTTTATTTAGCCATGTGCTGTACTGGCTGTAGCATAAGTTTTTTTGTTTTTTTAGGCCGACCAGTGCTTTTTTTTTTTGTGCTTCCATAAAGCTGTGATTTTAAAAAATTAAGTCATCCGTTATCAATGTGTCAAGATATAAGCCCAAATTATTTACAGAATATTATTTTTATTTATTTTAAATCAAATTAAAAAAATGCAATTTAATAAAATTGGTTTATTTTTTATTTGTATTCCAGAGCATGTGCAGAAAAATAATAATAATGTGTGTGACAGTAACTTCACGTCCCAATTGAATTGAATGATGCCTGCATCAGTCCGTGGTCCTGTCCCTAAATTCAGCTGCGATGGGCTTTAAAGAACAAACACACTGCTGTTGACTTGTGCTTTGACTAAGATCAGCTGCGTCAGGCACAAGATCGCAAATGTACCACCGTCTTGAGCGAAAACAACTGCAATAGATTTATGAACTTTTTAACATCCAAAATTGAAAACTTTTACAAAAACAACTGTCATCTCTTTGTCTCTTCTCTCAACTGTAAATATTGTCTCTTAACCACCTTATCCCACAAAACCTCACTCTCTTCCTTTACATTATCCACCATCAAAGAAATAATAATCTAAATTGTCCACTTGCAAACTTGACCCACTCCTACAACCCTGGTTAAAATCCCTTCTCTGTCCCCCCTCATCACTGACATTATATACTTCTCCCTCTGGTTCTGCATCAAAACTGCAATAATTCCTCCAATTTTCAAAAAAACCCGCTCATGATCCAGCTAATCTCAATAACTACCGACCAGTTTCTAAACTCTCACATCTCTTCAAAATTCTTGAAAAAATTGTTGCTTTACAGATCCACAATAACCTCACTAACAATAACCTCTAAGAGCAATTTCAATCTGGCTTCTGTCCACGCCACAGCATTAAAACTCTGCCATACTGGTTAATGCACTTGTCACATCTCGATTAGATTATTGCAATTCACTCTACTCCACGGTTTTAAAAAAAAAATCTCTACATAAACTCCATAGAACTCAGCCGCCTGCATCATCTCCAGAGCCCCATCCACAAAACACATCAGCCCTGTTCTCAAGCGACTCCACTGGCTCCCCATCCGCCATCGAATTGATTTTAAAATTCTGCTTTTAACATTTAAAGCCCTACCTCACAAACCTTTATACACATACACCTTCCTGTACCCTTTGTCTTCTTTAGCCACCCTTCTGTCCACTCTGTCCGTCTGTCCATCACGCGACTCCTTGGGTTACCTTGAAATCTAAAAACCCATTTGTTTAGAAAACACCCATCACTATTATGATTTTACTTTTTTATATTATTTATTGTATTTTATGCTTATGTGGTAGATTGGTATTTTATTCTTGAGTGTTGTGTTTGATTGTAACACAACTTTGAGGGTCCTGAAAGGCACCTAGCTGTTAATTGGAACAAACATCTCTGCTTTGGCTTAATGTACACTGTTCTAAAAATAAATTTTATTTCACTGCCAAGCCTGCTCCGCTGCAAGAGACGGCCCAATGTCTTACTATAACTTAGGATTGTCTTCAAGGTTTACTTTTCCAGCATAGATAAAATAGATAAAATATATGACTTTCCCATTAGTACTTCAGAGGCCCCTATTGAAAATAAAATGGTTTCTGCCCAATAACTAGTCTGCAATTTGTAAGTTGTGTAGGATATAATGGTGACGAATTTGTGTCACATAATAGAACCATTGTGTTTGAAAAGAGGGACATCTGGCATTGAAGATTTCTGGATCCCAGTTGCCAGCACTTCTCAGATTGAGATGCCACCTGCCGGCCCACAGCTAAACCCATGGGCATATAAATTACACACAACTGTCATAAATACACGCCTATACATTCTTAGAGCCTGGCAAACTTGGAACGGACAAATATATACTTCAAACATGAGCCGCAAAAACTGCGGATACACAAGCATCACATCTGTTTTAATTAAAGCATTGTTTTTACGTTAACGCATAAACTTGTTTGCATAGTTATATCCCAATAAATGACTGCAGACTGACTCCAAAAAGCTTTTATTGCATACTTTTAAACAGCGGAGCGGTGTTGTCTGACAATCAAGTCAAAGTGAGTGCTTCTGTACTTGTGTTATGCAAATGCCTGTGTGACTTTGCATGCTTCTTCTTTATTGTGGCATATGGGACAAATGCCGCAGCGGGGGACACTGGGCAGGCGTTATTGAATCCGTGTGTTTGCGGGCTCTGGCTGGGTGCCATGCCACATTATTGCCCACTGAGAGCGAGTGACTTCATAGAAGGTTTGGGGGCTTTTTCCTTGAGTGGAGCCACTGGATCTTCTGCCTGTTTAAATAAACTGCAGTTATGGGGGCGTGTCCTAATTGCCTCCAAAAGCCATCAGATTGTTTATCTTTAGACTTATTTTTTACTGCCGTGTAAATCCCCTCAGGAGCTGAGATAAAATTTGCCATTTGGAAGATAATTTTCTCCAGTGTTCATCAGAAGTTCACAGCAGGGTGACAGCTGTGCAGCGGTAGACACCTTTGTAGTGCTGCAGAGCCTGCACAGTGATGGGATCATTCAAAACCCCTTTAAATAGAATTTACTTCCTCAATTACTTCTGCTTAATTCTGCTCACAATGTCTGAGCGTCTGCATAGTTTTATACGCAATGTACAGATCTATTCTTCTCACTTAATTAACTGCATTGATGCTATTTTTAACACTGGAGGAAAGCGTCACCACAGTCACATTTAGTTCTTATCCGGGTGGGACACAGTTGTCAAGAAGGATTTGTTGAGAGCAAAAAAGGGACATGTGACCTTTTTAAAATGTGGATTTGGTTAGCACTAAATGTCTAAATGTAGCACTTTTGCAGCAGAGTGTTTGTTTAATTGGGCGTAGATTAAAAAGACGACAATGACCAAATCTGTTTTCTAATAAAACACCCCAAGTTAAACCGCAGCATCATGGAAAGACATTTGGCTCCTGTGCTTATACTTTTATAGCAGATTAAACAAGTTTGTTTCCTTTTAACAGGCCACTTACCTCAGAAAACTACCTGGCCTCAACAAACCACTTTGGCTTCACCAGAAAAAAAAATATTGGGAATTGGAAAAAATTGGAGTTTTGATAATGCTCTCTCATCCTGCTAGAAAATTATTTTGCTGTTAACGTTGTTGTATGTGGAACCCAATTAGAAACAGTGTTAAAACATCTACACTTTACAAAATCCACTCATTGGAACAACAAGCAATATAAAGTTGTGTTTTTCAAATTTTTTTGCATTTAAACCTTCCCCTCTGTACTTGACCTACAATTGGAGCAAAAAGGCATTCACTGAGCACACACTGAGAAGAAGCACACACATTACGCTCCTGCTGTTAAACTGGCCTGCTGCTATCAATATGTCACTCTCTGAGCACATGTTTGAATAACAGCGGCCCCGAAGAGCATTCACTTTGTATGGGACGTGCTACAACCATGAGTACAACATAGGGTTTTATGTTAGCACTGGTAAACTGCAGAGCTCCAGTATCCACTTAATGAAACCATTTTCAACTTTTTATCTTTTTGTTTTAACCTTGCTGCTTTTGGCTTGAGGTTCCTGTTAATTGTTGGACTGACAGGCAGGAACATATGAACAATAAAATATTTTTGAGTCAAAAGACCATGTATAAAACAAGATAAAACCTAAAATAATTGTGTAATTAAATTAAAGTGTTGCATTTTATCTACAGCCGGTCAGTCTAACCAACTGCAAATCATGGACAAAGGCATCACATTTCCTCCATTTTGACAACTGGAGCCAAACATAGATGTATTACAACTGTATCATATGTACCACCTCTGACAGGACATAGGCAACTTTTAAATTGGGTGCCTTTATTGTTAGCCTTGAACTACTATTTGATAAGCCAAAACAGATCAATGTGACACTTTTTTTCACATCTGTGAGCCTTTTGGCCACAGGATCGCTTGAAGGGAAAGTGAAAACATGACTGGGTGTGCAACGGTCTTAAGTTGTACAATAAGGTGCTGCACATTTTGATAAATAACCCCTGAAAATGGACTTCACTTTATCTTTTGGAAAGTATAACACTCTTTTATTTTTTTGTGGTATGGTATGGAATGCTTTTTTAGAGCTGCTTTGTGGTCCTTTTGGCATTGTAAACACACCTGTACTGACCTTACCCTTACCGCATTGCTCCAGTAGAAACAAGGTTATAGTTCACAAAATCTATATATACCCTGAAACTCCAAAAGTGTATTACATGTTAATGAGCCACTTTTAGTTCAAGTTTTTAATTACAATATATTTTAGAGATTGTAGAATAGATTGTAAGTGCAAAATTAAGACTAGTCAGACACTGAGGACTAAATAATACCTTTTAAATTGGCCCTAAATCTTAGTTAATGCAGCATATAGTAATGGTCTTTCCGTTCTGAAACCACGGGGTCACCCTGACCTACCAACAGTCATTACATTCACCACATTACTCCGATGTCTCTCCCGGTTACTTCCAGCTTTGCCGCCTTACAAATCAATTCCCTCTATTACCAACTCAGCCTCCATCGCTCCATCCTGCTCTCTATCCCCTGCTCCATATTTAACAGGATTGAACAAATGGCAGCTTCCATTAACAAGGCACGTCCAGGTCACTTAGTGCTGAAGACACCGACGAGAGAGCAGCCATTTTTAAACCACTCTCTCCTTCAGTATTTGTCTCTTCACTCCACAGTCAACACACAGAGTTGTGTAGAAGCAGCTGTCCCTTCGCCAGGGATTAAATGATTCACTTACCAGCAGCGTTTTAATCCCCGCCGTCACTCTCTCTCCCGCTCTGAGACACTTTGTTTCTTCATGTGGGTCCACTAAATTGAATTATATTTCAATTATATTGGACAGTAAGATATATACGTAATTAAACAATGACAAATGCTCTTTGTGGAACCCGGGCGATAAAGCAAGCACATCCATCCGAACGAATCCTTACAACAAGTCAGCCATGTGTTCCATTATAAGCACATTAGATGGAAGCACTTGTCTAATGAGGTGATTGAGTGCTTCAGCAGGCCGAGGGTGTGCGCCATCTGCTTGAAACATAGTGCCTTTGAATCCAACAGATGATGGGCATAACTGTCTCTTGCCTCAGTCCAGTGCATCTTGTTTAAAGAAGCTGTTGCGAAGATTTAGAAGCTCCAAATCCTCAAATATATTCAAACTTGTGGCCAGGATAAGTTTATTTTTTGGAATTTCCTAGTATTAAAGGTGCATTTTTTAAAACGTTGTAGCATAAAGCTGAACAAACACAACAAATGGCCAAACTTTAGTTCATTTATAATTAAAGTATGTAAATACTATAAATATTATAAGCTTTTTTATTTTCTTAGAACCCAGATGAAGATACTCACTATTGCTACTTGTTCCCAGTGCAAACAAATTGAGCACTGCTGGAGGTGAAGCACGTTCATGCATATGCCTGTTTGTTTAAGGAACACACAAGCTGGATGACATTTATAAACAAAACAGTTTTTGTTTTTTGTGTCTTTGTCTTTGAACTCATCATCCCACATATTTTCACTAAGTATGTCCCTGCAGGGCTACAGTAGAAAGAGTTGTAGACTAGCTTTGCACTGCATCTTGAAAGATAAACACAGTCTATACATTTAATTATATTCTGTACGGTACAGTTTACTGTCTAATAGATAACTGATTAAATGTGTTAAATTCTAGGTTTTTATTATTTTGTTTTATTGTTTGGTTTGTAACATGTGCTGAAATGACGATTAACTTGAATTTAATGTTTGAAAGAACTTATTTATGTGATCTTTTAAAGAAACTCTGATAAAAGTTTTCTTATGCCTGTTGCTTCCTATATTAATATAAAAACACTGCATTACATTTACAGGGAGAAAAATAAGCATGCATTAATTCAGCTTGAAGCTCTGGTAAAAAATTATCGTTTGAGTTTTGGCAGTTAGGAAATAGTCCAAGGTTTTGCTTTGCTTGGTTAGCTTCAGACATCATCAGAGACCATTTACTGACCTCTAGCAGTTCTTTTAACAATAATTAAGCTTGAGAGATGGAATGCAATATTTTTTTGCAAAAGAAATATCTACATTTTTATTATATACAAACATTTTATTGCAATACATCAGAATATTCTACTCAACCAATAAATATGTACTGACAACTTCACTTTTTAACACAGGAATTCACTTCAAGGTGGGGTGAGTAGTTTTTTTGGTGGCATCTTGTGGCATAAATCTCGTTTATGTAAGAATTCATGCTCTAAAAGAAATGTGGGTGTGCTTCGCTTCTAGCATCGCTCAGTTTGTCCGGTCGAAGCTCTGGAACAAACAGGAAGCAATTGAACTTCTACTTGGTTCTACAGAGCTCTTAATGTCTGATTTACGGAGACAGACAAATCCAAAGTATGTTCTTTTAATATTAAATACCCTGTTTGAACTTTGTGCTTGATTGTGTTCATCTATATGCCCGCTACTCAATTCACATTTAAGCCGAGTGCCTGTATTATTGTTAGATGTAAACAAGAAAGAGTATGGAGATCATTTTCAATCAACACGGACCTCTCTGCTGAATTACTAATAAGAAACTCACAAGCATCATTACTGGCTCATTCTGGTGTCCTCACTTGCTCTCTCTCTCTGTGGTTTCTTATTATAAGCTTCCATATTGTGTAAAAGAAGAACAACAGGGCAACACCGGTCACAATCTGCCCTTGACATTGCGTCTACAAGATATTTGAGCCGAGAAAACGGTCCGACTGACCCTGCCCGACCAGGAAACCATCTGTTTGTGAAACCCCCTCAGGAAAATGATACAGTCCTGCCTCAGCCGGCGATATCTTCCACATCATCAGCTCCTTGTCCAATGTAGTTTATCTTCAAAACAAGCCAGTGCAGAGTGAATGCCCCCTTAGTCAAACACACTGCAAGGTAACAGCAAGTGTAACAAAGGCCAGTTAATGTTAAAATTAGATTCTATTAATCACAGTGCCTAGAATAGAACAGAGCAGATGGGTCCAGGTTAGTGGTATTTAAAGCAGGGTAAATGGACAGTAATTACTTTTTGGGAGTACAAAGATAACACTATCAATACAAAGGTCCAAACAATGAATAACACAGCACATTTAGACTTTAGAAGTTTGTGTGGTCTGTTTGTTCAAAGAGAACGTTTCCATTTTACAAATCGATATTGTACAACTTTAAAATCAACCTTAAACCTCAATTGACCACATCAGTAAAAACAAGATACTTTGCAGAAATGTGCGTAAATGTAGATGTTGCATTGTGCTTTATTTTGTCATTTCCAATAGGACACTTATATAACAACACACCAATAAATACGACAACAGCAAATCAAGATTACCCAGGCACTCCGACTCATCAACAGAGCATGAGGACGTGTATTTAAAAAGCATTTATTAAAATGGTTAAATCATCAAAGCCTAAAACGTCAACATGTTTCAACCATTCAGCTTTTAAGACTTTTTTAATGATGATTTAACCAAGGCTTTCTAAATACTCTGTTGATAAGTTGGAGTGCCTGGGTAATCTTCTTGATTTGCCGCTTTATTTTTTCCCTTTTTTTCCATGAGCACGCATAAAACTGACCTTACTTAGTTACTGCAAATGGGACAGCTGCACAATCAAATGCATCTCATCATCATTCTTTTATACTTTAAATACAGTGTCAGGCTATGGCATGTTTCAGCTGATAACTTCCTTCATCAGAATAGTCACGTGATGGGGCTGTAGACTATATGGTTTGCCCCCTGTTTCTGGACAACCTACCCCTCCCTGTGTAATGTCCACTCACTGTTCCCAGGGCTGGTCTTGTGGATCGCTATGGCTTTATTGATTTATTATCAAGGTGGAAGACCGCAAGTTCACAGTGGAAACATGTCAAAGTACAATACTCTAGTCTAGTCAGTGCATAAGAAAAAAAACACTTCAAAAATCTGAACCTTTTTGATCCACACTCAATACTTTGTGCACAAATAAGACTGACATTTCTTAATGGAATCATTGCTACATTCGATCATGCTTTCCATAGTTATTTGCAAAGACTTAACATGTTAGACAAGTTGAAGTAAAATCTATATGGGCCTAGGCAAGACTTTTCTTTTTAGAAAGAGTCCGAAAAAGGGTTTAAAACACAAATGAAGCCAAACAGTTACTACACAAACCATGTATATATGCTAGTTTAGTTTAGTTCATCTGTGCCCAGGGGCCTGAGAATTTTCAAGAGGTGTCCAAGTTTCTACTCCAAGTATTGACGTTCAGTTTCCAGCTGGAATTAAAGTGACATTGTATTAGCAGGTGTTCCTCGGTGTGGTCGTGCTGGATCCCTCCTGTGTCACTTGTTGGAAAAAAAGAGTGACATGTAGAGTGTGTTTCTCTGGATACATGTAATTATTTAGGTCTTTTGTGATTGTTAGAGGTTCTAAGAGCTTCTATGTGCCACGGCTAGATCTGATTACATAATGGCAACAATATATCAGATTTAGACAGTGAGAGTGCTACGGTAATTGGAAAAATAGAAGTGTGGGTGTATGTTTGAGCATTGGACCGATTTGTTTTACATTGTAAGGCACGGTCTTAGAATAACCATTACAATGTCATTTTCAGGTGTTCCTGCAAAGACTACATTAAGTTAGTTTGAAGCCTTTGAATTCCATCTGGAAGTGAGTAAATGCTTGTGCAAAACATGGTCATGATTTCTGGGATGTCCACTTTCAACCCCAGAAAAGGCACTTCTCAGAGAAAGCAGCACTAAACTCGATGGCTTTTGTTCCACTGATCCAGATGTCCATGTATTTAAGGTCTTCTGGTCACTTGCCAATAAGATACTTATGTTCATTCTTGGCCGCTGATAATTCCTAAATCTGTCTTGGTGGGAGAAATTTCACAACCTGGTAATGGTATGTAGTAAATCACAATGCACTAATTGTTCTCAAGATTCACTTTCAAAGTAGTTTTAGATTTAGGAAATAGGGTAGATGAAAGGTTTGATAAGTTGGCAGGAGGAGCCTAGCACCGTCAGGCTAAATACTTGGGTCAGCTCAAATAAACCTTACACCCGCACCCATATATATTAGCTCATGGTTGCACGTCACATAGTGCATACAGTATGTACTATGTGTTACGCCACATTATGTCAATGAAATGCCAAAAATGTATTTATTTATTACATTATGTAAGACAGTTACATATCTAAAACTTTACTCATTTTGTTGTGCTGTATTTGTTTGGTCACTTGAGACTTTTTACATGTTGTGCATAGTCATCATTTAAGTCATCTATTGTCATTGTGAGTTATGTTTTTTTATATCTGACATCTGAGGGTTTAGTGACTGACAGCTTTGATCAGCTCTAACCACTTTACCATCTGAGTGAAAAGCAGAGATTGCCCTAGTTCTTAACAAGTGGAAAATAATCCTAAGCTTTACCTTCTTCATAAATTTCATTTTAATTGCACTTTTACTAATAAAATTGTTTTGCTAATTAAGTGCAGCCAATGTGATGTTGTCCTAAACGGAGTGCTGCCACAGAGGCACAGTGGCCTTTTAAATATGTTCTTCACCATGGAAGAAAACATAAATATAAATAAAAGAAAACACTTTTACCAATATTGCAACCATATCGATGTTTTGTTTAAAGTTTGCAGAGCAGAAGGAGAAGTCTTCGTGCCTGCAATGCATTAATGCATCTGGCAGAAACCACAAAAATGAATAAAAAATATAGTAAGCAGTGGTTCTAGTTAAAGTTTGATGTGCTTGTCCAGCAGCCAAGAGAGGACAGTGAGAGTTCAGAGTTAGAATTGGAAAAGAAATGGATGATGTATGCTTTAAAGGGATGCATTGATGTTCGTGAACTTCAGTTGCCCTTTGGGTTGAACATCATCATATCGCACCAAGCTGCACCGAGGCCATGAGTGCCTTTCGGTCTTGTCCACTCATATTGCACTTCCAATGCCCTTTTAATGCCCTTTATAAACTTTTTTCTTTTGTTTACTGAGGAGAGTGTCTGGAGAATTTGCTCTAATTTGACATCCTCTTGAATAATCCTTCTGCACACGTTTACTTCTGTACAAGTGTGGTGCCACGTGAGTTAGCTTATACAAACTTGTGATGACGCTAGTGCATGTTTTATTCAGTGGGACGCTTCACAGCACTATTTTACATGAGAAGCTTTGCCTTTGAATATTGTGTTGCTTTGATTTGCAAAGACAATATGAAATGTTAAAAAGAGAGCGGTGGTTAAATGAGGTCACATTTCAAATCCATTTGTGAATGAACGGCGACATCACAGTCTTATTCATAATACCTCTATTATGTTGGTCCTTTTCAAAAGCCAAAGTATTGTCAGTATGCGGCCCACAGACTGTCACATAACAGCATCTATACAACCATGGTCTTGCTTATTCTTCTATAGTCTTTCCACATCCAAAACTTTTACCATGACTCATGTATCTTCAAGTAACTTTTTAAGGCTATTTTTGCATTTGAAAAAGTGCTTTGGATTTTAAAGCAAGCTTGAGTTTTCAGGGAGTTAATGTCAAAAATGCATCCTGACTTTATACAATATCCATTTGAGAAAGTTTGTCTGGGTGACATGCTGGCGTAACTTTGAAAATGACAAAATTCCTGACAAAGTGCAGACTGTGTTCCTGTGACCTCGAAACATGAAATTAAACATGAAGGGGGCCCTTGGTGGTGAAGGGGGAGGGTTGAGAGATGGAAGGGTGCACAACTTGTGTCTTCAGAAGTGTTTCTTAACCCATTTTTAATCTGGAACATCTGCCACG